>SKCR01039351.1:0-266361 GCA_019454045.1 Zanthoxylum bungeanum
ATTCTCTGTTCAAGTTAGTACCAATGAACCTAAAACAGAAAGCCAGTGATGGTGATTTGTAGAATAATATCTAGCTGTTTTAGCCTGATGGTAATATAGGTGAGGTTTGAATGCCTACATCTCTTGATGTCGCACCATCCATGTGAGAAACTTCCCTGGAGAAAAAAACAATCTTGATTGTTTTGAAAAGAACTTTCACAAAACAAGTTTGATCTGTTAGGGAAAATAGCATAGCATTCAAGTGTTTACAAGCACTTTCAATGCCATAAAAGACATTCTCAAACCAACTTTAGATTTTTTTGTCATTTCTCCCTTTGGTCTTAGTTTCATACTTGCCCATTTATTTTATATATTATGTCATAAAAATTCAATTTGACACATATTATGTTAGATTACTGAAAATTAACACAACTCTCATCTTTTGTCCGGACTTAGGACTAGCAATACATGAATCACAAAACTGCCATAGCAGACCTACCTGTAGATGGAAATTATTCAATAGACACTACTAACTCCATTAAATCAAAGAAACAATCACCAAGAAAGTGTATGGAAATAAATTGAAACATGGGTGCGTCCCTGTATCTAAAGAGCAACCAGCAGTAAGTTTACAGAACAATTTTCTCTTTTATATTGATGGGATGGTTTTATAAAGTGGACACCTACGTATATGGAAAGCAAAGTCTAAAAAGCTTTCATATCAGTCAATCTTACAGGACATTCAATTGGACCTCACTTATAAAACCATGAACGAAATAAGTGTAGCATACTATAAGAGGCACTTGCATGATGAAAAAGACATCTTATTTAAAGGCGACAAAAAAATTATAGAACATTCACAATTTACTAGAGATGGCAAGGTACTTGGTATGACGCCCCTGGGCTACAATTTTCCCAGTAGCTTTCTTTCTGAACTCAACACTGACAACAGCAACAGCCTTTCCAACACGTAATACCTTGGACTCGATCTCAATCTCCTCCTGAATGAAAAGCAACAAGGAGGTGAACACTAGCTAGCATATAGAAGTGAATCAAGTACTTCAAAAAATTATAAATTATTATAACTCACTAAATTCTAAGCAATTGCCCTACTGTCGATTCTGATGGAGGCTTTTAAGAAAGTCATGAGAGATAACATGCACACAAGCTAAACAAAATAACACTAATACTCCAAACCATGGCCTTGTGACCAAGGACAGGTTAAAATGAGGATGATTATATATGTGTGTGTGTGTGGCGGGCACGCACACATACGTGTAGTTTGTTTTGTTCCTTTTTCCCCTTTTGTTCTTGGATAGGAGATTCCCCAAGTCCATGAATAAACTTGACAACAGTCACAACACTAAGAAAAGCTTAGAGGAAATCAGTGTTGTCAAAAGCACAAGGCGCACTGAGGCGCAAAGAATCCTAGGGCCTAGACGCGCACCTAACGAAGGTGAAGCGCAAATTGCAAAAAATATACATACAAGTATCCAGTCAACTAAACAAAGAGAAATCATTGAAAACATATCAAAAACAATTATAACAATATTAAAACTGATAGCACAAATTAATATGTTTGTCAAAATTTAAACTCTACCCCAAAAACCCATCTTAATTTATTAAAAGAATGTTTTACAAACGATTAAAATTAGCCTCACTATTTGTAGATTGAGGAGCCAACAAAGCACAAATTCTGATCTCATGTCACATCGGAATCACTTTCAATGAATGCTTATATTTGGACAAAATACCAACATGTTTTCTAAGCCATAAACCAGATAAACACAGTAATGCTATCACTTTCAGGCTCCCCTCGGGCTACTATCATCTTCTTAAGTACCAGGAGCTTGGCATATCAAGGGCCAGGGGTCCAACAATGTTGTTAAAGGCGCAAAGCGCAAAGGGTCTTAGGGCCTAGCGCACGCCTGATGAAGGTGAGGCACAAATTGCAAATATAGTCAACTAAAATTAAGAGAAATCATTGAAAATATATTAAAAACAATTACAATTAAACAAAAAGTGATAATACAAATTAATATGTGTCGAAATTTAAAGTCCACCCTAAAACCTATCTTAATTTATTCAAAAAATGTTATACAACTTGATTTCGGATTGGATGAGACAATTCGGGTAAGGGTTTTCTCACATATTTTTATGAGGCGAGCCTAGGTGCCTAGGCTCGTGCCTGATAAAGGTCGTCTGGCATGACCCTTCATGAGACACAATGATTTGAGCTTGAGCCTGAGGCGAGCCTGAGGCGCACCTGAGACATCTATGGGGATTCCCCATACCTAAATGACTAGAAAGTAAACTGAATGAAACTGTATCATAGCCTCAAACCCTCTACATGCTTATCTCTACCCCGGTTTCTCAAAGAAAACAATCTGCATTGGAGCTTAAAAGAGCAGGCAATTGCCAGGGTATTATCATAGACTTTCAGTATGCAGGCTTTTCGGAACGATATCACTAGGCAAGGCCATCCCCTACAGTCATGGGTCAAAGCAGAAGACCATATGAACTCATCCAATTTGACTGAAGAAGGAGATTATTACTGCCAAATAGCTACAAGCACAATTCAGAAAACAGTGAAAATTTCATTCTAGATGAACATTCAAACTTCTAAAATAGGCAATCACGCACAAGATGCGAGAAAAACCGAACACATATTCTGTAGCTATAAGAATTTACGGCCCCACCGAAAAATTGAAAGAGAACTCCTTTGGTCAAGTGATACAAAAAGCACTATGAAGAACAAACTTTAGGAGTCTCTCCTTAATAATAATTCACAGAGTTCCACCAACATCCAGCTATGGTGTCAAAGGCGGTAGGCGCCGGGGCAGGGCAAGTCGTTTTGATAGTTCAACCCTATCAAGCGCCACCTTTGACCAATTAAAGCGCGGATTGACTAGTTAAACATACAAAATTTTATTTATTATATAAAGAGTCAAACTTAAAATACCTAAGTGCTCCTTATAGCCGCCTAAGCGGCTGTTTGAACCACCTGCTTAGGTGGTGCCTTTAACAGCATAGACATCCGGTGCAAGAGCAGAAGACAGTTTTCATTAATCAATCTTTTCAATTATCCTTCCAAATCCAATTCCTGATCTCTGAGAGGCTATAGAAAGTAACTTTCTATATAAGAACCCAATTCAAAGACGAAAAAATCTTTCTAATCTCTAAATAAGACCATTCCAAACAAATTTTCTGAGATTCAAACATCCCCAGATACTCAAATTTCAATTTCTCAACTTTTACAATAACAGAAATGTGAATACTTTACCCCAGCAAAAGCAGCATCCAAGTATGAAACGTTAATCTCCACAGAAACTCCCGTCAACGGAGCACCAACAGTGAAGATTGCGGCTGACCCAACCAAGTCCACCAGCGTGGCAGTGGCCCCACCGTGCAAGAAATTACCAGCGTTCTTAAAAACAATAAACCATCAAAACCATAATTATAAGCTAAATAACGAAGTGGGTGTCAGAGACTCAAGAGTATTGTGTTTGTGAGGGTTACCAGTAAACGGGGAGGGGCATTCATGGAGCAAATTACGCGGCCGGGTTCGATTAGATCAACGCGAAGGCCTTGCATGATAAAGCGTTCAAAGAATCTCGAAGGCATTTCTTCAATCGTCGATTTGTTCTTGTCTTCATCTCCTCCCTCTGATCCTCCTTTCTCCAAAAATCTCTTCACCGACTCCAAATCCATTTTTTTCTCCCTCTTTCTCCTCGGTCAAGTACAATACTATACACACATGAACCACGTGTTCAACGAACGTAACAACTTTTATTTGTTTATTTAAGACAAAGGATAGATAACATTCCGGTACATTTTAATATGCCAATAATGACATTTGGGGTTCATAACTTCGCCAGATATATATATATTAGTTTTTGCCCGTGCCTATGACGCAGTGTTACAGTATTTGGCCCGCGCCTACGACACGGTGTTACAGTATTTGGCCCGTGCCTACGACACGGTGTTACAGAATTAAATGATTTTATTTTTTAATTAAATGATTTTATTTTAACTTTCTATTTTTTAATTTGAAAATTTGAAAATTTTTTACCATTTCCATCAATCAATTCACTCGCTTTCCTTCAATTACCAATGAAATGATATGGGCCATCAATTAAGCCACATAAAGAGAGCCGTTTGATACACTTTATTTCCTCCAACACCATTCTCCTTTATTATATAGATATATATATATATATATATATATATGGAACATGTAGGGCCTCAGTGTGCTAGCCTGATTGGTCGATGGGAAGACTTTAGGAGGCTTAGTGTCCCGAGCTAACTTTTTGGGTAGTGAAAAGTTGGCTAGTGCGATACTTTTAGAGGCTCGCGTCTCACAAGTTAGCTTTCTTGATACCTATGGGCATAAAATTTGGTAACTGGATTGTACGTACAACAGTATAACGGCATGTTACGAAAACAAATAAGTACCCACAATATAAAATAAACTTCAAAAAGAGTAAACACACACCTCTATGATAATTCGAGGCAATGAGAATTTACACGAGATAACCGAGTATGAAAATCGAGTATTTTATTAATATTGTGTCTGTTACATTGATATCATTATGTAAGCATCATATCTAAGGGCGGGAGGGTTCATGGCTAAGTCCCCTAGATCAGCGATGCCCAAGGTCATATTTTAGCTCATATGATCATCCTCCAAAAGAGGTTTTAAAGACATTATATAAGCAGTATAAGGAATCACCCCTAATGCTTAAGTTGTCACACCCCTCTAAACTTAAGAAATTAGAGATTGATTATGCAGTCAAAAATAACCCTGGACAAACTTGATCCAGTGATTTGAAATATGAGATTCATTACATTATGACAAAAAGTGGCAAGCAGCAAATATGGCTTGTGACAATAACTCGGATGTTTACGGCAAGTGTGTTAGGCTTCCTGTGAATGTGAATAGTAGCAAATGCAGTCCGTTATATTCTACCCTACTTGATTTATCGGCGTCGTCAACAATGGTCTAACTTGGGAGTCCACTCGAGCAGTTTCAATTCTTCATTTTCAATTCATCTAGGGTATTTGATCTTCAATCTTTTGCTTAAACTACTCCATGTTTTCACTTCTCTTATGGTTGAACTTCTTCATCTTCAGTTGTGTGTTGACTTGTCTTCTATATGGTTGATGTCACCATATGTCTGCATTGTTAAAACCTTGGCAGTAAAACTCAGTTGGGACAAAACATGGATGAAGGAAAAAAGTACAACCCATGATGACCAAGATAAATGATTTGGTTTGATAATATCTCTACACATGTTTGGGTTTATAATTCTCTAACAAATGCTAAACTGCCATCCCTTCTTACTGGCTTCGATGCTGTCAAGACTTCACCCAAAAAAATTATTGACGAAGTCATATTTCTCTTGAAAGTTGCCGATGAAGTCATATATGAATCTTTGATGTCGGTCTCCATGGAATACTCTATGGTCTTTGCAACTTTTGCTTATTTGGCTTCTCTATAATTTTGATTTCTTTGACTTTCCCTCTACTTTTGGGTAAGTCAATCTGCATCGTCGTGCATTTCGAGGTTTATCACACTTACTTGACACTCTTGAATTCTTTCTTTCTACAAACAAAGCACAAGAAGATGACATTACAATAACATTCACGCTCAAAATGAATGAGATTACATGTCCGAGTCAATAATGACCGCGATTTTATAAATTTAGCACGCAAGCGCACGTATTGCTTAAGTAATATAGTGACTATTAGTCGGATGTCGAACCCACAAAATATTTCTCTTATTAATATTAAAACTAACCTACTTTATTAAGGCTAAACAATTGATGAGAGAATGATTGATTAATCTAAAATTAGTTGAAAGATTAAATAAAGTACAAACAATAATTTGGAGATAAACTTTATGCGCGAGAAGAACCTATGGTTGCAACTTCACCTAAGCATGCATGCAATGTGTCCAAACATTTTCCGATTAGTTTGGTTGTCGTTACTAATTATTAATTTAGAATACTAAATTATTCACAAGTCTCTTTTGATGGTCATATAAATATATTTAGAATAAATCAATTCAAAATTGAGTACCGGAGCCTGACTTTCGTTTGGCTCATCGTGATGTGCCACCATGGGCGTCGCGACGCACCATGTGATGTTGCTCTTTGGAAACGTTTTCATAATGTGTGTCTCGATGCACTATCTAGCGCCATGATGTGTTGGTACTCCGAAATTTACCCCAAATGGACTCTAAGATTACTGATTCACCCCCATTAAGTTCAATTCATCTTGATATAATTTTAACCTATAAAACATACCCAAAAAAAAATCAAAGCACTCATAAAACTCGAGACAACACACAAAATATTAAGATAGAGCAGCAATAAATATCTATATATTAGCTGCTCATCACACCCTCAAACTTAACATTTTGCTAGTACTCGAGCAAAAAAAAAATTTAAGTCCCCGACAGCTGTGCCAAAAATTTGATCGCGATTTTATAAATCAGCACACAAGCGCACGTATAACTCAAGTAATATAGTGGCTACTAATCAGATGTCGAACCCACATGAATTTAATATTTCTCTTATTAATATTAAACTAACCTATTTATCTAGAACTAAACAATTAATGAGAGAATGATTGATTAATCTAAAATTAGTTGAAGATTAAAAACAGAACAAATAATAATTTGGAGATAAACTTTATGCGCGAGAAGAACTTAGGGTTGCAACTTCACCTAAGCATGCACGCAATACGTCTATACATCTTCCATTTAGTTGGGTTGTCGTTAATAATTATTAACCTATAACACTAAATTATTCATAAGTCTCATTCGATGGTCATGTAAATATATTTATAATAAATCAATTAACAATATATCTACGTTAATTAAATTAAACCAAATGTATTAAGACCATGTTCTAATATTGGCTACGCATGTCTGACAAGTATATTTCTATCATACAATGAAATATATTCAAGCGAAGAAGATCATGCGCTATTATTCCCGCGGCTAACCCAAATTCCCTCTGTCGAGTTCCTAAAAATTTACCAAGACGATTCTATGTTGGCCAGACAAATAAAATATGCATCAAAGTATAGAGAATAATAAATAATAGATAACAATCCCAATAGAATAAAAATATGTAAACTAATTAAATAACATACTGAAGATTCATTACAACCCTAAAGTAATGATTTAGCTACTCATGATATTCAATAAAAATAAGCTAATCATAGATACAAAATAATGACTCATAAAAGATAAAATAGAGAGAAAATAGAAGAAATAACTCTCATTTGTATCTTCGCTTTTAAACTCTAGCACTAGTTGAAGCGCTTGTCTTTGCCTTACTCTAAGCGTTCTTCTATGCTCTGGGACTCTAAATTTGTGTTATGATGCTTCTCTTTAAGGTTTTGAGACGAACTATGCTTATATAGGAGGTCCTAGGGGTCTTTTCGGATCAAAAATTGAGATCCGAAGCTTGACCTTCATTTGGACCATCGTGACGTGCCACCATGGGCGTCGCGATGCGCCATGTAATGTTGGTCTTTAGAAACTTTTTCTTCATGTGTGCATCTCGACGTGCTATCTAGCATCGGGATGCATTGGTGACTACAAAATTTTCCCAAAATGTGCTCCAAAATTACCGATTCATCCCATGTTAAGTTCGTTTCATCTTGATATAATTTTAACCTACAAAACATACCTAAAATGAATCAAAGCGCTCATGAAACTCGAGACAACACACAAAACTTTAAGATAGATGAGCGATAAATATCTATATATTAGCCGCTCACCACATCCCCAAACTTAGCATTTTGATAGTCCTCGTGAAAAACAAAGAAAACTAAATTAAGTCTCCGACAATGGTGTCAAAAACTTGATCACGATTTTATAAATCTAGCATGCAAGTGCACGTATCACTCAAGTAATATAGTAACTATTAGTTGGATATCGAACCCACATGGACTTCATATTTCTCTTATTAATATTAAAACTAACTTACTTAACTAGAGCTAAACAACTGATGAGAGAATGATTGATTAATCTAAAATTTATTAAAAGATTAAAAAAAGCACAAACAATAACTTGGAGATAAACTTTATGCGCGAGAAGAACCTATGGTTGAAACTTCACCTAAGCGTGCATGCAATGTGTCCAGGCATTTGCTATTCAATTGGGTTATCGTTACTAATTATTAACCTATAATACTAAATTATTCATAAGACTTTTTCGATATTCATGTAAATATATTCAGAATAAATCAATTAAATATATGTCCATGTTAATTAAATTAAACCAAATTAATTAAGATTGGGTTCTAATATTGGTTACGCATGCCCAACAGATATATTTCCATTATATAAGGAAATCTATTCAAGCGAATTAGATCATGCGCTATTATTCCTACGGCTAACCCAAATTCCCTCTGTCACGTTCCGAAGGATTTACCAAAACTATTCTATTATTAGACAGACAAATAAAATACGCATCAAAGTACAGAGAATAATAAATAATAAATAACAAACCAAATAGAATAAAAATAAGAAAATTAATTAAAATACATACTGAAGATTCATTACAACCCTAGAGTAATGATTTAGCTACTTATGATATTCAATAAAAATAAGTTAATCATAGATACAAAACAATGACCCATAAAAGATAAACTAGAGAGAAAAGGGAATAAAGAACTCTCGTTTGCAATCTTCACCTTCAAACTCAGTACCAGTTGAAACACTCATCATTTCCTTGCTCTAGGTGTTATTCTATGCTCTGAGACTCTAAGATTATGTTATAAGTCTTATCTTTGAGGTTTTGGAATGAACTATGTTTATATAGAAGGTCCTGAGGGTATTTTTATATAAAAAATCGAGTTTCAGAGCTTGACCATCATTTGGAGCATCGCGACGCGCCAGCATGGGCGTTGCGACGCATCATGTGATGTTGCTATTTGGAAATGTTTTCACCATGTGAGCGTCTCGACGCACTATCTAACTTCGGGAAGCATTGGTTACTCCGAAATTTACCCCAAATATACTCCAAAATTACTGATTCATCCCTCATTAACTTTGTTTCATCTTTTATAATTTTAACCTATAAAATATACCCAAAATGAATCAAAGCGCTCATAAACTCGAGATAACACACAAAATATTAAGATAGAGGGGAAATAAATATCTATATATTAGTCGCTCGCCACACCCTCAAACTCAACATTTTGCTAGTCATCCAGCAAAACAAAGAAAAATAAATTAAGTCCCCGACAACCGTGTCAAAAACTTGATCGCGATTTATAAATCTAGCACGCAAGCGCACGTATCACTCAAGTAATATAGTGACTATTAATCGGACCACAAGAACTTAATATTTCTCTTATTAATATTAAAACTAACTTACTTAACTAGAACTAAACAATTGATGATAGAATGATTGATTAATCTAAAATTAGTTGAAAGATTAAAAAAAACATAAATAATTTAGAGATAAACTTTATACACGAGAATAACCCAGGGTTGCAACTTCACCTAAGTATACACGCAATGTGTCAGAATATTTTTCATTCAGTTGGGTTATCGTTACTAATTATTAATATAGAATACTAAATTATTCACAAGTCTCTTTCGATGGTCATGTAAATATATTCAGAATAAATCAATTGACTATATGTCTATGTTAATTAAATTAAACAAAATTCATTAATATCAGGTTCAAATATTGGCTACACATGTCCGACAAGTATATTTCTATCATATAATAAAATCTATTCAAGCAAAGTAGATCATGCGCTATTATTCACACAGATAACCCAAATTCCCTTCGTCGAGTTCCTAAGGATTTACCAAAACTATTCTATTGTTGGCCAGAGAAATAAAATACGCATCAAAGTACATAGAATAATAAATAATAAATAACAAACCTATTAAAATAAAAATATACAAAATAATTAAATAACATACTGAAGATTCATTACAACCCTAAAGTAATGATTTAGCTACTCGCGATATTCAATAAAAATAAGCTAATCATAGATACAAAACGATGACTCATAAAAGATAACCTAGAGAGAAAAATGAATAAAGAACTCTCGTTTGCAGTCTTCGCCTTCAAATTCCAGCACAAGTTGAAGCACCTGTCCTTGTCTTGCTTTAGGTTTTCTTCTATCCTTAAGAACTCCAAAATTATGTTATAAGGCTTCTCTTTTAGGTTTGGGGACGAACTATGCTTATATAGGAGGTCATGGGGTCTTTCCGATTTAAAAATCGAGTTCGGAGCTTGACTTTCATTTGGCGCATCGAAATGCGCCACCATGGGTGTCACAATTTTCCATGTGATGTTGCTCTTTGGAAATTGTTTCTTCATGTGGGTGTTTCGACGTATTATCTAGCATCAGGATGCGCTGGTTGTTGGGTTCCTAGAATATGCCAAGGATCTTCTAAATCATGATTCGTGTGAATACTCAAAGAAGTTGCGAAAAAAACTTACATTGATTGGTTGGATGGATGTATGAAGTTCAAAACTTTTTGTGTTGTTGGAGAGCTCCAAACTTCTCTTTGTGTTCCAAACTCTTGGGATTAGTTTCCCTATCACCTTGTTTAATCTTTGAATGTGCTAGCAATGAAGATTTTTGAAGCAAAAATCAAGAACCAAGAACCCTAGGCTCACGACATTGTAGAGAGAAAATGAGAGAGTATTTTCAATTTTTCTATTGTGTTGTGTAATTGATTTTACAAAAGTCAATTACAATTTACCAAAAATCAAGTTGGTAAAATGTCATTCAAAATGACAAAATGTGTTTTACAAGCTACCATAATCACCACCAACTTATACAACCAAAAATGAATAAAGTTGACTAGTGATGTGAGTTGGTGGGCCCCACTTTAAAATTCAAAATTCGATTGGGCCCCGCTTAACAAATTTCGGGCTCAGGTTCGTTTAATTCCGAATTAACGAATTTGCCGTTGCGACATAATTAAATCCAATTAAATAAATTATTATGCCTATCAAAATTATTATTAAAGTCACTTACGAATTAGTTCTAAATTTATTCGTTCGCCCGAATTAAAATCCAATTTTAATTCCGCATTGAAATCTAAATTCAATTAATATATCAAATATATTATTTAATCGATTAATTCTAAATTAATCGTTCTCTCTCTTCTATTCGAATTTTATCCCAGATAAATTCTTACAATAATTAATCCTAGATTAATTTTCTCTCTCATAATTAATCCCATATTAATTATGTTCGTGTCAAACGTCATCGATGAATCTTGGGAAGCGACCCATGAAATCTCTGGATATATTGGCAGTAAATCCGGTCATCGGACTATCCGAATACGTGTGTACCCCGTACCACGTTCTTACCGATTTACAAGAGATGGTTGGCTTCTAGCAAAGCACCGTGCCTACCAAATTCTCCAGAAATATTCTTTTAAGGAATATATATAATCTATGCCAGACGTAGTATACTAAGTATTGCGTATTGCGATCCAGTATCAGATGTCATATGCTAGGTCTGGGGCTGGAATTGTGTCTGCCCAGTACGAAGCATATATCGGATCACTAGCAACTAGTCTCTTTAATCGGATAATCATGACCTTGTCATATTATCCCGATAGTTGGAACATATTAGACTACCAGTTCTGTATCCCTGCGTGATCATCATCTCCATATGACTGAAGTGATACTTCCATCTTGACATCATACCCAATACACTACGATTCTCAATAAACCCAGAAGAGGCATACACAGAACCTGTTAAAGTCCCGGACGACCAAAACCAAAGCGTACTGATTGTCGCAAGTATTAGCGATATAAGTCTCAGGTTAAGACCAAATACACCTACCCTGATTCAGATTCCCATAGACACATAGTCATACTACCAATGGGATTCCGAAGGGTCTATCCAGAGCGAAGATATTTCCGTACCATCGGTAAACAGAACCTCCTATTACACTTGCATGAGTATCCAATACCCAAATATATGAGAACTATGTCGTTACGCTTCCATAATGCGCACAAGTGTAACAATAGTCTATTCCGTATTATTGATGTCCAGTCTCGATAATACTAAGACTATGGATATTTAATGATTAAACCTTTAGTGGATTGATATTGTCTCATATCTTATTAATTCAGAACTAATCATAAGGACTTTTATCATTTATATATTCATGTAATCTAATTACAAAATGATAAAATGGCAATTTCCTTTGACACATAGTTAATTTGTATAAAAACCACAATGCCTTTTACAAAATAGTGATGTTATGGGTCATAATTGTCCAACAATCTCCCACTTGGCCTATAGCCAATCACTTAAGTATCTAACACCTGAACTATGTACATGTCGCTCAAACTTTTGCTGAGGAATAGCCTTCGTCAGCGGATCTGCAATGTTGTCATCTGATGCGACCTTCTCGATCTTCACATCGCCACGATGTATGATCTCACGAATCAGATGGAAACGTCGAAGTACATACTTGGATCGTTGATGAGACCACGGTTCCTTAGTCTGCGTTATAGCCCCGTTATTGTCACAATACAAAGGAATGGGCTCAGCTGCTAACGGAACTACTCCTAATCCAATTAGGAATTTACGGATCCAAACTGCCTCTTTTGCTTCCTCAGCTACAACGATATATTCCACTTCTGTTGTTGAATCGGCAACAATCTCTTGCTTGGAAGATTTCCAGCTCACTGCTCCGTTATTCAAATAAAATATGTACTCGGATTGCGACTTACAGTCGTCTTTATCGGTTTGGAAACTTGCATTGGTAAACCCAGTTACCTCAAGTTCTCCATCTCCATAGATTAAGAAAGCATCCTTAGTTCGTCTAAGATACTTAAGGATGTTCTTAACCGTAACCCAGTGACCATCACCTGGATTGGCCTGATAGCGACTACTCATGCTCAAAGCATGTGAGACTCAGGTCGCGTACATATCATGGCATACATGATCGATCCGACTGCAGAAGTGAACGGGATCCGACTCATGTTGTCTCTCTCATCTTGAGTTTTAGGACACATGTCCTTAGATAGAGAGACGTCATGTGAAACTGGCAACAGTCCCCTCTTAGACTGATCCATATTGAATCTCTTCAACACTTTATCAATGTATGTGCTCTGGGAGAGTCCAATCAGCTTTCTTGATCTATCCCGATAGATATTTATTCACAGAATAAAAGCTGTTTTCTCCAGATCTTTCATGGAGAATTTTAATGAAAGCCAAGCTTTCACCGATTGTAGCATGGGAATGTCATTGCCAATAAGCAATATATCATCGACGTAAAGGACAATGAATGTTAGTGCGCTCCCACTAACCTTCTTATATACACAAGGATCATCATCGTTTTGAATGAAATCATATTCTTTTATGATCTCATCAAAACGTTGGTTCCAAGAACGCGATGCTTGCTTCAATCTATAAATGGATCGATTTAACTTACAAACCTTGTTTGCATGTTTTGGTACGAAAAAACCGTCAGGCTGTTGCATATAAACATCCTCCAAAAGGTTTCCGTTAAGGAAAATGATTTTGACGTCCATCTGTCATATTTCATAATCGAAATATGCAGCAATAGCAAGCTTTATATGAATGGATTTAATCATGGCAACATGTGAAAACGTTTTGTCGTAATCGACACCATGTCGTTGACGATACTATTTCGCTACAAGCCTAGCTTTATACGTTTGTATGTTGCCATCCATGTCAGTCTTCTTCTTGAAGACCCATTTACAACCAATAGGCTTTACGCCTTCTGGTGCATCAACCAGTGTCCAAACTTGGTTGGTATACATGGAATCCATTTCGGACTTCATGGCTTCTTGCCATAAATCGGAGTCGATATCTTGTATCGCTTCCTCATACGTAGCCGGCTCATTATCCTTAATAAGATTAATATCTACGTGAGGTGAGATTAGAAACATATACCTCTCAGTAGACCCGGCCGGCGGTTCGGTTCCGGTTCGGAATCGAACCGAACCGGCCGGTTTCCGGTTCCACAAGTGTGGAACCGGAACCTAAAACCGAACCGGAACCGAACCGTTCGGTTCCGGTTCGGTTCGGTTCCTTTTTTTTTTTATTAATTAAAAAAAATTTATTAATTAAAGAAAATGAGATTAAATTTATAAATAAATAAAAAATTATTACATTGAAGAGCTTGAGCTTAAATTTTTTAAAATTTAAGTTGCCTACGTATCCTCCAAGGGTGAGAGGAATCAAAGCTCACGTAGTTCCATTACAAGTTTAAGACATATCCCCTTTGTAAATTCTAATTGTACAATTATCAATCATCATTATCAGTTGATCCTTCGGCTCCGGTTCCGCAGCTTCCGCTTGCACTTGTTGCAGAAGCATTATCGAACAAATCTTCAAAATCATCGGGGGCATCTTCTTGTTGTCTCAGATCAGCTCGAGTCCAATCATCCACACAAGCTGTTGCTTCTAGAGTGCTTGGATGTAATGAAGATCGCCTAGCTTCCAATATATTACCTCCCAAGCTGAAGGCTTGCTCAACCGCAACGGTGGAAATAGGTGCTGCCAATATCTCTTTAGCAATAATAGATAAAACATGATATATATTTTGATGCCGGTTCCACCATTCAAGGATTTTTAAATTTTTACTGCATAAACTTTCATTAGAAAACTCAAAATTTGTAGATAAATAATTATCTAATTCAGGGTTATTAGTTGTTGTCGTATCCCTAGATTTTTTATTTCGTTGCAATAACCAACGATCCCCTGCGCTAAGTCTTGGTTGAATTACCGGTTCACTACTAGATTGACCTATTGTTCCTAAGTTATATCTTACAATATAATCATTAAATAAAATAATTAAATCACTTCTTAAATTCGTCATTATGCTCGTAATATCAATGTCATCTAATATTCCTAAATAACCATAGTAAGCTTGTAAACCACCATTCAAACCTTCTAATTTAAATCTAGGATCAAAAACAGCAGCAATAAGATAAAGTAAAGGAATTTCTCTAAAATAATTCAACCATTTTACCTTCATAACAGTAATGGCTTCGAGCAAAACAATATCATTAGGGTCGTCACGGTTAACATGTTCATCGAGAGTGCCAAAAATATTCAAACTCTCAAGAAGAAATAAATGTGCAGTGGGATAATAAACACCGCTAAAAACTAAAGTAGCATCATTAAAAACTCTTAAAATATCTAAAATTCTTTCACAAATATCCCATTGACTAGGATAAAGTGTGATATTTTGAACATGTTGAGAAAAAAAACTACATAATGCATCTTTGTATTGAAGTGCTTGACATAAAAGAAAATAAGTAGAATTCCAACGTGTTGGAACATCTCTAGAAAATTTAATCGGTTTAATACCATTTATTTTACAAAACTTGGTCCATTCCCTCCTAACTTGAGAATATGACCAAATACAGTTAAGTGCCATTTTAATTGGATCAAGGAAATGAGATAATAATTTTAGACCGTCTTGCACACATAAGTTTAGGACATGACATGTACAACGAATATGAAAAAATCGACCCCCTAAATTTGGTTGACATATTTCTTTTAAATCATTGATGGATGCAGTATTTGCAGATGCATTATCAAATCCAATTGTTAAAATTTTTTCTCCTAAACCATATTCATCAAAAATTACCTTCATCATTCTATAAATATTATGTGCAGTATGTTGGTCATCAAAAACTCTAAATGCAATAAGTCGTTTTTGCATGGTAAATGATGCATCAATCCAATGACAAGTCACACCCATGTATGAGTGTGTTTGCCAATGGTCACTCCAAATATCAGAACATATAGAAATACGACCTTTCATCTCTTTAAATATTTCATTTAAAATAATTTTACCATCTTTATATAATTTGAAAATATGACGTTTTGTTGTGTTTCGAGTCATTCTACATGCAGCAGGGTTTAAAGCATTATGCACGTAATTAGTAAAATGAAGTTTTTCACCAAAGCTTAAAGAAAGATGTGCCATACATGTTAATTTCGCAAATTCTTCTCTATTGTTTGCATCAGAATATTTAAATAAATCTACACTACTCGTACCTCTACTAGATGATGCGTACCTGGCCATTTGAGTCTGCGTCGTATCAATGCCAAATTCAACCGGATGATGTTTCTCCATGTGCTTGATCATATTGCCGTATCCACCAGAAAATTTATAGATAACCCCACAGTAGTTGCAAATTGCTCGTTGTGAACCATCGTCTAGGCGTTCCAAATTAAAATGAATTTTGAAAATATCGGAGGATCGAGCCTTAACTTCTCTTCTCCGTGATTGTGCACTGACACTAGGGCCGCTCTCTTGGGTCGGAATATTTGACATTATGTTCTCGGATGAGCTTGCCATTTCAATAATTGCGATGCGAATGATAACAAATTAACAACTAAAATAAGAGAATGTATTGAAGTAAGATTGAGAATAAGAGATTTATAGAAAATGAGAAAGTTGAGAATTTGGTGTGATGAAATTATGAAAAATGAATCTTATTTATAGAATTTTAGAATTTTTTTTGATACCAAAAATGCCCCTAAATATAACCGTTTTATTACCGTTATTAGGGGTACATTAGTAATTTTTATTTTATATAATAAAAAAAAATTTTATATTTTTATTTTTTTTTTGGCAGGGAGCCGTTTGGCAGGGGAGCCAAACGGCTCCCTGCAGTCTGCATCCCCCCGGAATTAGGCCCCCAACGGCTAGTAGCCGTTGGGGGCCGGTTCCTGTTGGAACCCTACGGTTCCAACAGGAACCCGACGGTTCCAACCGAAACCGTTCGGTTCCGGTTGGAACCGTCAGAACCGGTGGAACCGCAGACCGGTTCGAGTTGGGGTGGAACCCCAACCGAACCGGTCTCATTCCGGTTCGGTTCCGGTTCGGTTCCGGTTCCGAACCGGAACCGTGGCCGGGTCTACCTCTCAGGTTGTTTTCTGAATCTCTCCGACCTACGCGGTTCTTGTGTATTAGAAGATTGTGGTACAGTCTCATCCCTGATGAACTGTTCGTGTTCCGTTAAGGAATCGGTGCCAACAACAGTATCACTTCGATTTTCATCGAGTTCTACTTTCCTCCCACTTACCATTGTATTTAGGAATTCTTTTTTGAGGAAAACCGCATGTAGAGCAACACATACCTTGTTCTCTTGTGGGTGGTAGAAGTAATATCCTTTGGTTTCCCTAGGATAACCTACAAATAGACATTTATCCTATTTAGGTTCTAGTTTGGTACCATCCAAACATTTAACGTATGCCCAGCAACCCCAAATCTTCAGGAATGTGAAACCCGGTTTCTTTCCTGTCCATATTTCATATGCAGTCTGTTGAACAGACTTTGATGGAACCTTATTCAAAATAAGTATTGCACTGTTCAATGCATATCCCCAGAAGGAAATTGGTAGCTCTGTGCGACTCATCATAGACCTTACCATGAACAACAAAGTTCGGTTTCTCCGTTCGGACACACCGTTTAATTGAGGTGTTCTGGGAGGAGTCCACTGTGAAAGAATACCATACTCTTTCAAGTAATCAAGAAACTCATTGCTCAAGTATTCTCCACCACGGTCCGACCGTAATGTTTTAATACTTTTGTCGGTCTGTTTTTATACTTCGTGTCGAAACTCTTTGAATTTCTCAAAAGTTTCTGACTTGTGTCTCATAAGATACACATAACCATAACGCAATGCATCATCCGTAAAGGTTACGAAGTATTCATATCCACCTCTAGCCTGGCTAGACATGGGCCCACATACGTCACTATGAACGAGGGCTAACAGTTCGGTGGCACGTGCACCTTTTCCTCTAAAAGGTGTTTTAGGCATTTTGCCTAATAAATAAGATTTGCAGACGTCATATGAATTTGGATCAAATCCATCCAAGTATCTACTCTTCGAAAGTGTGGATATACGAGTCTTGTTAATGTGTCCCAGACAACAATGCCACATATAAGTTTCATATTTGTTACTTAATTTAAGCCTTTTTTTGTCATATTATATGTTTGAGATTGATTTATATTCAAAATATAAAGACCATTATTTACATCAACACTGCTTATCTCAAAATAATTTTTATAAACAAAACACCCTGTGTTTCTGAATACAAAAATATACCCACATTGGGTTGAACAAGATACATATATAATGTTTCTAGTCAAACTAAGTACATAATAGCAGTTTGATAAATTAAGTACATGCCCCGATGGCAGTTCCAAAATGTAGGTCCCAACAGCCAAAACGGTGACTCTAGTCCCATTTCCAACTTGGAGGTCGATCTCTCTTGAAGCCAGTCTCCTGTTAATCTGCAGATCCTGCACATCAGTACATATATGAGTACCACAACCACACCAGAATCAAAAATTCAATTTTTAAAACCAAAAGTAGACATGTTTATTTTAATAACAAACATACCTGAAGCCGGAGCCTTGCCGCCCGCCTTCACTTCCTTCATGTGCGCCTTGTACTCAAGGCAGTCACGCTTCCAGTGACCCTGTTTGCCACACTGTAAATAGACATCTTGGGATTTGTCATTTGTCTTCCCAGAAGACTTTGATGATTTGTCCTTGCCATTTCCTTCTTCTTCTTCTTCTTCACGCCTCCAGTAGCCTTTGGCCAAGCCTTGGCAGACTGAGATGTCGAAGCGAAGTGAGCCTCATGCTTTTTGCCCTTCGAAAGCTCTTCTCGCAGCATTGCCATCAACTCTCCAATAGTATGATCTTGGTTCATCATATTGTAGTTCATGATGAACTTGCTCCAGCTGTTAGGAAGAGACTGTAAGATCAAATCTATGGAAGTCTCAGCCTCGAAGACTATGCCTAGTTGTCCCAGCTGTTCGAGGTCAGCAATCATCTGCGATACATAGTGCTCGACAGATGTACCCTCTGACATTCGAGAGCGAAAAAGATTCTTCTGCAATTTATACCTCTGCGATATAAGGTTAGATCGGTTAAGGTCCTTCAATTTCAACATCATAGTATAAGTATCCAATCCCTTGCTCTGGCGACGAAACTGAGGGGTCATTGCAGCGAGCATGACGGATTGAGCAGTTGAGTTGTCATCGCTATGAGTCTTGCAAAGCTCAAGCTCAAGCGGCTGCTCAATTCCGGGCTTAGGCCCAGGAGGTCTCTCTATTGTATAGAGCATCTTCTCAGCCCCCAGGACAATCCTGAGGTTCATATCTCAGTCAGGAAAGTTCGCACCATTAAAGACATTTTCGCCCATGATAATGTCCCTAACGTTGATCTTTCCGGCCATCTTAATTGCAATAGTCTAACTATTCAATTAACGATTTTGGGTACAGTCCAACTGTTACAAGAAAATAATAAAAATATTAGTCCAACTAATATAAATATATAACGACAAAAATAATTTGAAAGCGCGTATTTGGCAAGTATTTGAACGAAATTGAAAATTCAATACTGGTCTCCCACTATTTTTCGGTGAGCCTCTAACCCTCTGTTGAGTACTCGGGAAACCTAGTTTCCTAGTGGGCTAGGATCCCGTTAAATAACACACAACCTTGACTTTGGCCAACAAGCTGTATGATATGTAACTAGGTAGATCTCTAAGATCAATTGGATCTCATCCAATTCCTAGATCCGGTAGGTGGACCTCCAAGTCCGAAACATATATATACAATATATATGTCAATATATCCAATATATTTCCTAACATTTTCCTCTGAATCAACTAAGCCTTGGCTTTGGCTCAACAAGCTTAATGATTCCAGTTAAGCGGGACCCATTGACAATGGGAAAGTTTCGTAATCCACGTCGATGAACAAGAAGTGACCTTGACTTTGGCCAACAAATCACAACTTGCCCAAGACATGCGATATGGAACAAAGCTTTCGTGGTTCAAACACATCCGCGATGGACACTAATCTTGACTTTGGCCAACAAACCAATGCCAATCTTGGATCTTGAGAGAGAACCACTCAATGGAAGAAATTCGCTTAATATTTGTTTGAGGGTTTTTCACGTAAATTGGCAACCAATTTATTATCTTTGATTAGGTCTCATCATACACCCTTAAGCATACATTCTAAAAGCATAATAAGGCGCAAAATAAATAATAACGATATGCGGATGGATATTCAACAAATTATTCCTAGAACAAATCTCTCTTTTTCCTCTCCCCGGCTAGTACTATTCTAACTTCTACCCAATTACATAATACATTAAAGAAACTTCATTAACATTGAGGGGAATTGGTGAGAAGAGAAATACAAAGAGTCAAAAGATAAAAGGCTGGACACGCAAGTCCAATTTAATAAATTCTAAATTTATTACAACAATTTCCAAAATTGCCCTTACCCATCTAATATCCATCTGATATACATTATTCATACAATACATCTATGTATTCACACAAAGCATGTTATTCAATCAATATAATCCAATTAATTAATCTTTGAATTAATGATCATCCAATGTTCAAACAACGATTTGATTTGCGCGAGTCCAACTCGTTTAGAATAAGTACTCAAAGTGCGTATTCTTGAATTATATCGAACTAAAATTTTAAATCCAATTTAATTTGTATTCAATACTAATTCTAATTTAATTCCAAATTAAATAATTACACTTATATTTGTGCTTTTTAGACTTAGATTCTAAATCCAATCTAAATGGGTCAAAAAATGCCCAATTAACATCCAATGTTAATTTAATTAAAGTCCAATGTCTTTTAATTAATTCTTAAGGCATGGACTTTGGCAACCAAAGCCCAATAAGGAATCACCATTTGCCATAAAATTAATTTTGGCCCATTAGGCCCAATTAATTTTTTTTAAAGGCCGAATTATTCTATTTGGACTTTATGGTATGGTTTTAGGCCCAATTTGGATCCAATCCAATTGTCCTAAACAAACTTGGCCCAACCAAGCCCATTAAGCCCAAATACAACAATATTAGCCCAATTCAAAATTAAAGGCTTATTTTAATTAATACAAAATTTCAAATTTCACATTAATCTTAATTAAAGTGTATTAGCCATAATTAATTAATTAAATTAATATTTCCAAAACACCAATTTATCTAATTAATCATGCTTTAATTAATCAACTTATGTCCAACATAAATTGAAGCTAAATCAATCAATTTCATGCTTCTTCACTCACGGCAATATGCATAATTTTATATCCAATTTTGATTTCAATCTAATTAAATCAACAATCAACATACTCATCATGCTTTAAACACATCCAATGGTCTAAAATAAAAAATCATCATGATATATCTAGTTCATGGTTTCGGCTAAAGCAAGGAAATTGGGGAAAATTTATCCACTCAAATTTTCTCAAATTTCAAGATGTATAAATCTAATTCATCATCATCCAAACTCAATCAAACCATCAATTTGAAGAAATCATGCTCAAATCACAAAAATCCCAAATTAAAGTATATAAACCCTAAGTTAATTTCATGCTTAGACAAGGCTCTGATACCATTGTTGGGTTCCTAGAACATGCCAAGGATCTTCTAAGTCATGATTCGTGTGAATACTCAAAGAAGTTGCGGAAAAAACTTACATTGATTGGTTGGATGGATGTATGAAGTTCAAAACTCTTTGTGTTGTTGAAGAGCCCCAAGCTTCTCTTTGTGTTCCAAACTCTTGGGATTTGTTTCCCTATCACCTTGTTTAATCTTTGAATGTGCTAGCAATGAAGATTTTTGAAGCAAAAATCAAGAACCAAGAACCCTAGGCTCACGACATTGTAGAGAGAAAAGGAGAGAGTATTTTCAATTTTTCTATTGTGTTGTGTAATTGATTTTACAAAAGTCAATTACCATTTACCAAAAATCAAGTTGGTAAAATGTCATTCAAAATGACAAAATGTGTTTTACAAGCTACCATAATCACCACCAACTTCTATCAACCAAAAGTGAATAAAGTTGACTAGTGATGTGAGTTGGTGGGCCCCACTTTAAAATTCAAAATTCGATTGGGCCCCGCTTAACACATTTCGGGCTCGGGTTCGTTTAATTCTGAATTAACGAATTTGCCATTGCGACATAATTAAATCCAATTTAATTAAATAATTATGCCTAGTAAAATTATTATTAAAGTCGCTTACGAATTAGTTCTAAATTTATTCGTTCGCCCGAATTAAAATCCAATTTTAATTCCACATTGAAATCTAAATTCAATTAATATATCGAATATATTATTTAATCGATTAATTCTAAATTAATCGTTCTCTCTCTTCTATTCGAATTTTATCCCAGATAAATTCTTACCGTAATTAATCCTAGATTAATTTTCTCTCTCTCATAATTAATCTCAGATTAATTCTGTTCGAGTCAAACGTCATCGGTGAATCTTTGGGAAGTGACCCATGATATCCCTGAATATGTTGGCAGTAAATCCGGTCATCGGACTATCTGAATACGTGCGTACCCCGTACCACGTTCTTACCGATTTACAAGACATGGTTGGCTTCTAGCAAAGTACCGTGCCTACCCAATTCTCTAGAAATATTCTTTTAAGGAATATATATAATCTATTCCAGAAGTAGTATACTAAGTATTGCGTATTGCGATCCAGTATCTGATATCAAATGCTAGGTCTGGGGCTGGAATTGTGTCTGTCCCGTACGGAACATATATCGGATCACTAGCAACTAGTCTCTTTAATCGGATAATCATGACCTTGTCATATTATCCCGATAATTGCAACATATTAGAGTATCAGTTCTGTATCCCTGCGTGATCATCATCTCCATATAACTGAAGTGATACTTCTATCTTGACATCACACTCAATACACTACGATTCTCAATAAACCCAGAAGAGGCGTACACAGAACCTGTTAAAGTCCCGAACGACCAAAACCAAAGCTTACTGATTGTCGCAAGTATTAGCGATGCAAGTCTCAGGTTAAGACCAAATACACCTACTCTGATTCGGATTCCCATAGACACATAGTCATACTACCAATGAGATTCCGAGGGGTCTATCTAGAGCGAAGCTGTTTCCGTACCATCGGTAAACAGAACCTCCTATTACACTTGCATGAGTATCCAATACCCAAATATATGACAACTATGTCGTTACGCTTCCATAACGCGCACAAGTGTAACACTAGTCTATTCCGCATTATCGATGTCCAGTCTCGATAATACTACGACTAGGGATATTTAATGATTAAACCTTTAGTGGATTGATACTGTCTCATATCTTATTAATCCTGAACTAATCATAAGGACTTTTATCATTTATATATTCAAGTAATCTAATTACAAAATGATAAAATGGAAATTTCCTTTGTCACATAGTTAATTTGTACAAAAACCACAATGTCTTTTACAAATAGTCAAATAGTGATGTTATGGGTCATAATTGTCCAACACTGGTGAGTCTGAAATTTACCCCAAATATGCTCCAAAATTATCGATTCATCCCCTGTTATGTTCGTTTCATTTTGATATAATTTTAACTTGCAAAACATACCCAAAACAAATCAAAGCGCTCCTAAAAATTGAGACAACATACAAAATATTAGGATTTATGGGCGGTAAATATCTATATATTAGCCGTTCATCACACCCTCAAACTTAACATTTTGCTTGTCCTCGAGCAAAACAAAGAAAAATAAAATAAGTCCCTGACAAATATGCCAAGAGCTTGATCGCGATTTTATAAATCTAGCACATATCGCTCAAGTAATATAGTGACTATTAGTCAGATGTCGAACCAACATAAACTTAATATTTCTCTTATTAATATTAAAACTAACATACTTAACTAGAGCTAAACAGTTGATGAGAGAAGGATTAATTAATCTAAAATTAGTTGAAAGAATGAAAAAAACATAAACAACAATTTGAAGATAAACTTTATACGCGAGAAGAACATAGAGTTGTAACTTCACCTAAGCATGAACACAATATGTCCATGCTTTTTCCATTCAATTGGGTTATCGTTACTAATTATTAACCTAGAATACTAAATTATTCATAAGACTCTTTCGATTTTCATGTAAATATATTCAGAATATATCAATTAACTATAGGTCTAAGTTAATTAAATTAAACCAAATTTATTAAGTTCAGGTTCTAATATTGACTATGCATGTCATGTATGTATATTTATATCCTACAAGGAAATCTGTTTAAGCGAAGTAGATCATGTGCTATTATTCCCATGACTAACCCAAATTCCATCCGTCGAGTTCCTAAGGATTTACCAAGACTATTCTATTATTGGCCAAACAAATAAAATACACATCAAATTACAATGAATAATAAATAATAAATAACAAACCCAATAGAATAAAAATATAAAAATTAATTAAATAACATGCTGAAGATTCATTATAACTCTAGAGAAATGATTTAGCTAATCATGATATTCAATAAATACAAGCTAATCATAAATACAAAATAATGACTCATAAAAGATAAACTAGAGAGAAAATGGAATAAAAAACTTTCGTTTGTAATCTTCGCATTCAAACTCCAGCACTAGTTGTAGAACTTGACCTTGTCTTGCTCTAGGCATTCTTCTATACACTGGGACTCCAAAATTGTGTTATAAGGCTTCTCTTTTAGGTTTTGGCATAAACTATGCTTATATAGGAGGTCTTGGTGGGGTTTTTCCTGATAAAAAAAAATGAGTTCCGGAACTTGACCTTCATTTGGCGAGTCGCGACGCACCGTGTGATGTTGATCTTTGGACACCTTTCTTCATGTGAAAGTCTCGAGGCACTATCTGTTGTCGGGACGCGCTGATGACTCCGAAATTTACCCCAAATGTGCTCCAAAATTATCGATTCATCCCCCGTTAAGTTCGTTTCGTCTAGATATAATTTTAACCTATAAAGTATTCCCAAAACGAATCAAAGCATTCATAAAACTCGAGACAATACACAAAACATTAAGATAGATGGGCTGTAAATATCTATATATTAACCTCTCATCAAGTAACATTATATGAATTTTTGTAGCCATTTTATTCACACGATATCTAAAAGAGCAACATCATACACCTCTTGTGTATTAATCCTCGTTTCCAAGATAGATACACCACTTATCCACTTGTTCATAAGCTATTCACTACAAGAAAAAAGGCTTTTACTGATACTAAATTAGTGTCAGTAAAGGGTTTTACTGACACTATATAAATGTGTCAGTGTTGCCGCAGCCAGAAATCACTGACACTAGTTTCTAGTGTCAGTGATTCTTAGTGTCAGTAAACGTTAATACTGTAGTATCAGAAAATTATTGACACTATGGTATCAGTAATCTCTCACACTATTTTAGTGTCAGTAATTATTGACACGTTATTTAACAATTATATTTCTTATTTTTTTAATTAAATTAATCATAAAATATATATATATATATATACCAACTCAATGAAATAAAAAACTAAAAAATTACATTTATATAAAATTCGCAATATAATAGATTAATCGTATTAATCAATTCAACAGTATCACATGATGAATACAAAAACTCCATAGACAATCTTTAAATTAACATATATATATTTCAAAAACTACTCTTAAAGTCCCATCAAAATGTCATGCCCCCACCAAAATTCATGATGCTTGTTGAGAAGCCTGCAACAATCCCCCAACAATATGATATCTGGCACAAAATCTGAAATTATAAACCAAATGTTAAGAATTAGATGGACTTCCAAAAAAAATCGATATCTTCATAAATAAAAACATTAAATACATCCAAATAAAAATACAAAATATAACCCTAATCTAATTTTTGTCACATAAAGCACTTATTGAAAATAACCATACCAACAATGAAAATAACCATACCTGAAATCTCTTTAACGCAATCGTAAGGATATTGAGAGCCTCAATTATTGTCAATTTCTTCTTTGCTTTCTCATGAGATTTGCATCTGATTCAAGATAATGATAAACAAAGCCAAGTAAATTGGCTTTAAACTCTAAATAAAATAGAAAATTTAATGCAAGAATCACTTGTGTGCAGACAGAAATAATAGCAACCTTCCAAAAACCCTAAGAGAAATAGGAAACTCGGGGGTCTGGGCAAGTGCCTCAAACCAAAGTTCTAGCAGACAATTCTCAGTAATTCACTTATTCAAATAACATCTTTTATATAGACTCAAAACCATGAGAGGACATTCAATCCTAGCTCTAGATGAATAAAATCACAAACAGGACATTCAATCTTAACCAAAATACAGCTTGTAAATCTAAGTTTTTCTTTTAAAAATGATTCATTTTCCAACCATCATTTATAGCATATGCATAAAGAATTTCAACCTTTTTTTAAACAATGGAGTGCTGGACATGAAATAGAGCAAAATCTGAAAGAAACTTCATCAAATCTAGCATCTTCAGGCCATGACAGAACAAGATAGCTTAGTAAGCTTTTAGTAGCATATTAGTTTTTAGCAGAAGCGAGGCGTCATCAAACATCTCAAATAGCCAAATTTAATCAGCAAAGTCATTCCAACAAAATTCGACAATGTTCATAGTCTAGGAAGGGAAAAAAGAATCATATTTTCCATTGTCCTAGACAGTGTAAAATCTGAAATAGAAAACAAAAATTGAATAAAAAAACTTGAATCAAATATTGGATTAGGGTCACATAAAAAGCAGATTCAAAATGGGCAAAATAAAAATTAATAATCATTAAGCTAACGACAGTTACTTATTTAGAAGCTATAATTCATTTCCCCACTAAATTTTCGCCAAGCTATAATCAATTTTATTGTAGTGAATTTGTTTGTGCTATGTGTCATTAATACCTCATGAATTGAGATATCTCTTTGATATTATCAATTTCCAATTGAGATAGCTCTCTGCTGAAGTTTTCTCTCAGCTCTTTCTGCAGCATTTGCTGCTTCTCTTTCAGCTGGCAGCAATACACCATAAAGAAATGATCATGAGCAAATGGAAACAAAAAGAATAAACAGTAAATAGAGAACATTATGAGGACAAATGAAATAAACACGCAAAAGTTGTGTGAGAAGCAATCGAAATCTAAGATTTAATAAAAGAAGCTGAGATCAATATTTACCTTTCAGACCAGGTTTCCTTTCCACCTTTGTTTTGTTCAGTCTATTAACAATCTCATTTATTTTCTTTTCCACTTTCACCGCCCGAACCTATATTAAGCTTCAAAAGCGGACAAACATCTATCCATCCACAAACACTCAACCCATAAAAGCAACCAAGTCTCAAAGCTTAAAACTGTCATAGAAATACGCACACACACATAACAAAGGGACATACTCACAATCTTCGGATTGTGGAAACCAACTTGGCCAGTATAAACAACATCAATGTTATTCACCTTGTTGCCTGCCACACAATTAAACAAAATCAAACAAACAGATCATTACATTGCTTACGCACTATAAAATGCTCACATTTTCTTTCCATTACTGTGGGCTCTATCTCGTAAGAGCCACCGAGATAAAATCTACCCATCTGAGACTGTTGTGTTTCAACCTAACTTTGAAAGCATAACATCTAATGTATTTTGTAAACACCCACTTCTACTCGATAGTTAATGCCTAATGTTTAACATCCGCTTAAATTTCTGTAGCTAGTGATTCCACCCCACAACACCTCAATCCCAAACACGCATTATAAACTCAATGATGGCATAACAATTCATATTTACATAGTAAAATCTATTTGCTAAACTACCTAAAAAATAAAAAATAAATAAATCAATGAATGATAAAATAATAATAAGGAAATCTGGGTAAAACGAATTTGCCTTGAATAGAATTAGCTCCAACAGAACTCGTATTTGAAGCTTCCTTTCACTAATTTCATCCTTCAATTTCTGCATGTGCTCCTACATCAACCATAACCACCATTAAATTTCACTCATTATCTGCAAGAAATTTATTCAATGTCTTCATTATTGAAGAAGAGGACATAGCAGCTCACTATAAGTTGCGAATAGTGCCAAAAAAAAAACAGCAGAGTTCATAGAGCTCCAATGAAAATCGGTGCTCCTCTCTTGATGCTATCCACGCTACAAGAAAATTGAAATCAATACCCAGTTGCAAATCTCTCAACAAAATCAAAAACTCAAATTACCACATCAAAAAATATAATCTTGCAATGGCTAAAATCAGAGTTGAAATAAGTTAGGGTTTTGTTTAGGAAAGCAGAGGCTTCAACGAGCCTATCACCGTCGATTTAAGAGTTGAAAGGGCTAGGGTTTCATTTTATGAAGAAAAAAATTAAGGATTAGTTTTAGTGCTAGCGGAAGAAGCAAATTTTTTGTTTCAATTGAAAGCCCATATCAAACAAAAATAAGCACGATTACTCACTCGATCACTTCCCGCACAGCGATTACAAAAATAAGATGCGAAAAACGTCACTTCCGTGAGGTGTTGGTTCGACTCCAGACGACTACGCTTTTTTTTTTTTTTATTTCTTACTGATACTATTGTAATAGTAATTACTGACACTAAAATCGCTGATACCATAGTGTCAGTAATTATTGATATTTAAGTGAAAAACACGGAAATAGGCCCATTTACACGTCGTTTCTGACACTTTTAGCCTAGTGTCACTAACCTTAGTGTCAGTAAAGGCCTTTTTTCTTGTAGTGATTGCTTCTTCCAATATCCCAACTTTCATATACAGAGCTACTCCACATAAGCGATTGTGTATAAGTTTTCATTTTAAATCTCGATCGCAACTCCCTAAATACTCTCATGCATGAGTGTTCTGACTTCATGCACTATTTTATATACACTTTTGTGTGTGGGTTCTCATTTCCAATTTTGCAACTCTTTTTATTGGAGAAACTATACACGTGCATGTGAATGGATTCGATTTCTGATAACGTGACAAGATCTCGATTATTTTATTGGATAATAAACGATCGTTTGGTACTCTTCACCTTGGCCCCTGCCTACCCATTCACATCAGTTCGTCCCTTCTCAACCTTTCTCATCTTCTTAGAATGGAGGGATTTTTCCTCTAGAGGTCTCAGGATGCTTGGAGCTGACCTATCGGATCTCCCTAAAGATGTTCAAACACGACTCGTTGCAGCTAATTTCTCATGAGTTTTCACCTATAATTAAAGTCGCTCTCTCACCACGAGCAACTAACTCATTCTTATGACCAATCTCTGGTCGTTTAACTCTATCATGAGTTCTAAATTTGCATCGATGACCACTCTTGGTCAATGTTTCTCTCTCGTTTGCAATAATCCGTCTCAATAACCACTCTCGGGTAATTTTGCTCTCATCTCGAACATTAATTCCATCTCAGAGACCACTCTAGGTTATTTTTTATCTTATTTTATAAAATGTGAGATTCCTCATTTAAAGTGATTATATGTTATGAAATGATGGTTAATATACCATACATGCAACATACAAAGCCATTATTAGTAGTATAATATGCAACTATTAGGAATTACAAAAACATAAGAAGAAAATTAAATAAAAACGCTCAAACTTGAGCCATTTGTTTGACATTCATAGGATAGCAATCGGATGATCCACCAGAGTATGCCCTTCGAGCAACTATCTCATTAAAAGCTTGTGATGGATGGTAAGCATCCCAGAAGATATATTGGTCTCTATTGAAACATGGGATTGAAAATGGAAGGCAAGTGATTTGGCCTCTATTTCTTCCTATCCCACAACAGCCTCTATCAATCACACTAAATCCTGCAACATAAATCATTTAAAAATATTCATCAGTTGGATTCATGAGATTGTGAATGATATATGCCACGACTATAAAAAAAAAAGGCGTTATACTATGGTGCAAAGAAGAAAATTTGATTATGTGCTTTTCTACATTACCATAAGAATCAGGATTGTTGAGTATCTCAGTAAAAAGTCCATAGGTATTGCCATAAACAAAAGTAGCTTTGGTGTAATGTAATTGGAGCTTAGTTGATCAACAAGAGCCATGAGTCTAGTGTTGAATTCTTCAGCCATATCATTTACATAAGCAACACACTTTCCCGGCGGAGCAAGTCCGGTGGCCAGTTGATTCGGCATGCAACCTAGAGGTCCTATTGCTGCCAACAAGAACTTTCTCATACCTAAATTGTACAAATCCTGTAAAAAAAAATCAAGACAAGAATTAGACTGATTTTCCTTAACTTTATTTAGGGAGCTAAATTATAACCTAAAAGAAGTTGAGTAATGATATGTGTAATAAATAAATGATAACGGAATAACACATGTCTTTTATTTAGGTTTTGTTTGTATTGTGATTAAAAACAATGGTGAACAAACGGTGATTCATAAACGATGTAATGCAATTTTGTTTTATATTTAAAAATTAATTACGGTGTGTTTTTCAAATATTTTAATGGTGAGGAAATGCAAAAACTTTAACTTTTATAAATCTTAGTTTTTAAAAGAAATTATGATTAAACAAAATTTATAGGGGTCATGGAACTATTTGGTCTTAAGAGAGCTCCGCACCTATTCACTTGAGGCAAAAAAAAAAAAAAGTTTTGTATACGAACCATAATATGGGTAGTGAAGTGATTTATGAGAACCTCAGCATATTGTTGAGGATTGTACTTGGAGCTGGAGGAATATATTGATGGCATGAGATAGTTATTGATGTAGTCATTGCTACCAAGATTCATTACAACCAATGATTTTGCCAAGTGCTGTTGCAATTTTGTTTCATCTGTTATTATGTTCCTCAGTTGGTTCAGTGTAGCTTTAAAATTCAGCACCTGTTGGCTTAAGCTGAATCGATCTCCCTGCATGTGTCACATTCACGATTAACAAGCAAAATTTTATATATATTAATTAGATAATATTACATTTATTAATTAATTACTAGATTTTGTCCAGAGTCATCGAGGATCCCTGCGGCTGCTGAAGCATAATTGACTCCCATAAGAATGCTTCTTCTGTCTGTCAAAGTAGTTGCAAATGGTGGAAGAAGAGGAAGACCTAATTGATCTCCTACAATTACACAAACAACAATAGCTTAAATTTAAGATTGCATATATCAGAATCAGATTCTGTTTATAGCAAGAGCCTTATGCACTGGTAACGATCAAAAAGCGAGAAATAATAATGAAGAGAAAAATAGCTTTACCTAGAAAATCAACGATAGTTTTTCCATTACAAAATCTCCCAGTTGGGCCTCCAAAGAAATCAATACCATATGGTATAGTTTGCTCTTGCCAAAGAGCTTATGTAATTGTTGTTTCCACAATCAACCAATGAATCTCAAATACAAATACAATTGCAGGAAACTGTTGCCCTACAACAGTTCCATTATTCAAAGAAATAACAAGCAAAAAAGCCATGGTTGTGATAAAGGGAATTATAGCAAAACTTGGCCATGCTTTTCCATCTTTAGAATATTGTTCTTCTTTTCTCTTGAACTTTCAAAACGGAAGTGGGTTTTGGATGTTAATTATATGATATTGTTGACATCGTAGGGGTTATTTATGCATGGTGATTTTAATTATTTTTTGGAAAAGTTAGAAACGGTTCTGATCAATAAGCAACAAAGATTCAGTTTCTTGCCTTTTATGCCATACTTTCTTCTCCTTATCCTCCTCAAAGTTGCTTTATTGTGTTAGTTGAGCATTTTCGGGGTTCCATACTTTCATTTTCTCCTTGTGTTACAGGTTCCTATAAACATTGCTAAAGTAGCAAGACAATAACAAAAAATAATAATAAAGATATATACATAACACTTTGTATAATCTTGTCTTGGAAAAAAAAAAATTAAAATTATTAAAATTTTGCATTTTGTACTTTTTTTAAATACAAATAAATGTGCAAGAGTTTTTTCCCACACCTCCCCTCAGGTATGGAAAATTACACTTTAAACAATGTATCAATGTATCTTTATAGACCTCTCCTCGTACTACTTTTTCCATCCGTTGACTGTTAGTTCACTTTACAAAGACAAAAATATCCCTTGAGAAATAAATAATGACAATAAATTGCTAGATAAAATGATGAAATGACCTAAAAACCTTTGAAAAAAATCTCAATTTTTACACAGTTAACAGTAGAAATAGTTATCATTATCTTTTCTGAAGGGGTATTTTTGTCTTTACAAAAATCAACTTACGGTCAATAGACAAAAAGAGTTATACCATGGAAAGTTTCAACACTTTTTTCCAGAGTGTAAGTTTCCTATACCTGAGGGGAGTTGCCGTGTGAAAATAACCCAATTGTACAAATGGTTGTATATATGTGACTAGAAGTGGTCATCGGTCCGGTTCGGTTCCGAATCGGAATCGAACCGGCCGGTTCTTGGTTCCACAAGTGTGGAATTGGAACCGGACCGGATAATTTCGGTTCCATACTTTTGTGGAACTGGAATCGGATAATCCGATTCCGGTTCTGGTTTCATTCTTTTTTTTTTTTTAATTTTTTTAATAATAATTTCATGAGATTAAAAAATTATGAATTTGAATTTAGATTATATCCCATTTAAGTTGAGCATGGTTCCATATTTTGAGATTTTATGTTCATGATATCATGCTTACTTTTGATATTTCAAAAAAATAAATCTTGATCAAATCGATTTTTATCCAATGAATACAATCTGCTCATTATAAACTTCATTTGGATTCGATGTACTTTTATCTTGAACGAATGGACTTGCATTCAATTCAATGAGGACTTTTATGATATAACTAAAGAAAAAGTGTTATAAGAAGTGGAATTATACTTGAACTTAGCCCAACAGTTGTATAGGGATGGCAAAATCCGGATCCGGACCCGGATCCGGATCCGGAAGAGTTTCAAAACCCCGGGTCCGGACCCGGGTCTACCCGGTACGGATCCGGGTAGACCCGGTCCGGACCCGATACCCGCATTCTTTTTTTTTTTTTTTTTTTAAAGTTTTAATTGTTTTTTTTATATTTATATTTGTATTTTGTCAATTTTATTAGTTTTATTTCAATTCTTTTAATTTTATTTATTAAATTCTATATTATATATATATATATAATATATATATATATATATATATATATATATGCATAATATTTTATATTTTTTTTATTAAAATCTATTTATTTTTTTATTTTTTTTACGGACCCGGGTCCGGACCGAGTGATCCCGGGTCCGGACCCAGAATCACCCGGGTCTTCGTTTTAAAGACCCGGGTCGTCCGGGTCCATGCGGACCCGGGCCGGGTCTTGTTGCCATCCCTAGTTTTGTATTTGGACTTGGCCCAACTCGTACCTGACCCAAGTCCACAAAAGTAATCAATGTTTGTGTTCGAGTCCTTAAGATTTTATTATTCTCTGATAATAAGCAATATATATATATATATATTATATATATATATTACAATTTTATATCTATTTATAATCTGAATTAGAAAATTAGATAAAGTCACTTGTATAATTATCCGTAAATATTTCTAATGAATGTATTCTCATAACCCAAAATTCATAACAATCGTAAATCGTATGAAAACGTTATAGCCCAAATACTAATACTTGTCCGGAATAGAACATAACATAAATTTCGTATCGTAACCGTAAAGAATTTATCGAATGTTCAAAAAAATAATTCACGAGCACATACACGCTTGAGCATGATTTATATCATGTATTATGCCTCCTGTAACATAGTAGTCGTTGGAATTATTAGGGTGTTATATTTTTTCCCCTCTTAAATAGGATTCGTCCTCGAATCCCCTTTAGGATTGAAATTCCGGAATTACGATGTTTCCTTGATCACCAAATTTCAATTGACTGTATTCTCATAACCAACTATGTTTCATCAACTATATCACATTACTTTCCGACGATCTTCTATACGCTGTCATTATACCATAGGACAATGTGATTATCATGCTGGAACTTGTATGTTTTGTTTTGAAAGTCATAACTGGGGATGTACTCTAATTTGTCTGTGTGAACCCTTACTCTGCTGTAAGCTATTCTGCATTACATGGTTTCAATTGACTTAATAACTAAGCTCTCTGCCAAGTTGATCGTGTTGGATTCTCTAAGGTCCAAGGATCATTATCAAGTAATGAAAATAAGTGAATACAACAAAGGAGAATGGCGGAATCATACTCACAATGAACGGATTGGATGCTACGAAGAACAAAACATTTTTCTGCTCCCTCCAAGTGCACGACAGTAGCATATTTTTGAGTTCTCAAATTCGGCTTGCTTGTTCCATGAAGCTCCAAGCTTTGTGATTTAATTCCATGCACACATGTGGTTTCCCTATCACATACGGACGACTCCAGAGTGTGCTAGCACCAAGATTTTGCAACAAAATCACTCATTTTCTTCTCTTATGTCTCTCGGTTTGAACCAGAAAGGGAGAAGGCACAGCCCCTTTTGGGCGTGAATGAGGAAGACGAGAGGTGAGAGAGAGAGAGCTAATGGTTGTTGGATGGATTGTGTATCTAATACACAATTGAATTATTAAATTCCAATTACCAAAAGTCAAGCCATCAAAAGCTTTAACCACTCCCATCAACTTACATCAAGTCAATCAAGTTGTCAAGTCACATCACTCAAAGTGACTAATGATTTGACGCTTGATGTGACTAATGATTTGACGCTTGATTTGACTTGTGTACCGCACTCGAATTCGAAATGCGAATGCGCTCGCAAACAATCCCGGGCTCGGGTTCGTTAACTCCAAATTAACGAATTTTTCCGTTGCGACGTAATTAAATGATTATGCCTAGCGAAATCACTATTCACGTCGCTAACGAATTAATTCTAAATTAATTCGCTCGCCCGAATTAAAATCCGATTTTAATTCCGCGTCGAAATCCAATTTCGATTAATATATCGAATATATTAATTTATCGATTAATTCCAAATTAGTCGTTTTTCTCTCTCTAAATGATATTTTATCCCGGATAAAATATCTCCGTAATTAATCACAGATTAATTTTCTCTCTCATCTAATTAATCCCAGATTAATTAAAGTGCGAGTCATACGTCATCGGTGAATCTTCGGGAAGCGACCCATGAGATCCCCGGATATGTTAGCAGTAAATTCGGTCGTCGAACTATCCGAACACGTAAGTACCTCGTACTACGTTTATACCGATTTACATGACAAGGTTGGCTTCTAGCAAAGCGCCATGCCTACCCAATTCTCCAGAAACATGCTTAGAGGAATAAGCGATCTATATCAGGCGTAATATACGTAGTATTGTGTATGTCTATCCAGTATCAGATGATCACGTGCTAGGCCTAGGGCTGGAATTGTGTCTGCCCCGTATGAAGCACATGTCGGATGTCTGGTGACTAGTCTCTATAATCGGATATACATGACCTTGTCATGATATCCCGATAGCTGTAGCATTTAAGAGAACCAGTCTCGTATCCTACGTGACCATCATCTCCACTATGACTGGAGTGATACTTCTTTCTTGACATCACACCCAACACACTACGATTCTCGATATACCCAGAAGAGGCGTACACAGAAACCGTTAAAGCCCTGGACGACCAAAACCAAAGTATATTGATTGTCGTAAGTATTAGCGGTGCAAGTCTCAGGTTAAGACCAAATACACCTACCCTGATTTCGGACTTCCATAGACACATAGTCATACTACCAATGGAATTCCGAGGGGGTCTATCCAGAGCGAAGCTGTTTCCCGTACCATCGGTAAAACACAACCTCCTATTACACTTGCATGAGTATCATATACCCAAATATATGAGAACTATGCCGTTGTGCCCTCACAACGCGCACAAGTGTAATACTAGTCTTTTACGCATTTATCGATGTCCAATCTCGAAATACTCTGACTAGGGATATTTAATGATTTATCCTTCGTGGACTGATACTGTCTCATATCATTCTCAATCCAGAAACAAATCATAGGGACCTCTATCATTTATATATCTTGGTGATCTAATCACAAATGATAAGAGAGCAATCTCCTTTGTCACATAGTTAATTTGTACAACAACACCATGATCTGTACAAATAGTGACGCTATGGGTCATAATTGTCCAACAATCTCCCACTTGGCCTATAGCCAGTCACTCGAGTGTCTTACACCCGAACTATGTACGGTTGGCTCAAACTGCTGAGAATGCTTTCGTCAGCATTTGCATGATTATCATCTGATGCGATTTATTCGATCATCACATCGCCACGATGTATGATCCGAACGAATCAGATGAATATCGAAGTATATATCTGGATCGTTGATGAGACCATTAATTCTTTAGCCTGTGCTGACGCCTAGCTCAGCTGCTAACAGAATTATATCTAATCTAATTAGATTTATTATCGACCCATATGGCTTCTATTGCTGCCTCAGCTGCAGCAATAACCCGCATTTGTTGTTTATTCGGTAACAGTATCTTGCTTGGAAGATTTCCAGCTCACTGTTCCGTTATTCAAACTTTATAGTACCGTTGCGACTTATAGTCGTATTATCGGTTTAGGAAACTTGCAGTAGTGATCCCAGTCACTTCAAGTTCTCATTCTCACAGATTAAGACAGCATCCTTAGTTCTCTAAGATACTAACAGATGTTCTTAATATCAATCCAGTGACTATCACTTGGATTGGCATGTTTGTGAATCCTTATGCTCAAAGCGTATGAGACACCATGTCACGTACATTTTTCAATGTACGATTTCTCGGAGAGTTTTCTCGAAAGCCAAGCTTTCACCGATTTTATTATGGGAATATCATTTCCAAGAAATGACATATATTATCATTATTTTTATAGGACAACCACTGTCAGTGCGCTCCCACTAACCCCTTATATACACAAGAATCATTTCGTTTTGAATTAAATCATAAGCTATTATGATTACATCAAAACGATAATTCCAAGAACCTAATGCTTGCTTCAATCCAAACATGGATCGAATAACCTGCAAACTTGTTTGCTAGTTTTAATACGACAAAACCGACAGGATGTTGTAACATCCTCCAAAAGATTTCTTTTTCAGGAAAGCGATTTTGTCGTTCCAGGTGCCATATTTCATAAATGAAACATGCAGCTTTAGCAATCATTATCCAAATGGATTTACCGTGGCATCAGGTAAAAGGTTGAATCGTAATCAACACAATGTTGATAACGATTCCTTTCCGCTAAAAGCCTAGCTTTATACGTTGGTATGTTTCCATCCATGTATGTCTTCCTTGAAGACTTATAAGTACCAATAGGCACAATGCCTTGCGGTACATCAACTAGTGTCCAAACTTGGTTGATATACATGGAATCCATTTTGGACTCATGGCACTTTGCCATAATAGGGAGTCGATACCTTGTATCACTTCCTCATACGTAGTCAGTTGGTATACCTCAAAAGATTGACATCTTTTATGAGGTGAGATCAGAAACCCATACCCCAGGTTATTTTCTGACTCTCTCCGACTTACGCGGTTTTTGTGTATTCGAAGATTAATGGTATAGTTTCATCATTGATGAACTATTTATGTTCCATTAAGGAATATGTGCCTTGAATAGTATTACTCCGATTTTCATCGAGTTTTACTATCCTCCCACTTACCACTGCATATCGGTATTCCTCTTAGGAAAACCGCATGGTGAGCAAAATTACATTGTTCTCTCGTGAGTTTTATAAGTACTATACTTTGGTATCCCTAGGATAACCTACAATTGGCACTTATCCAATTTGGGTTTTAGTTTGGTATCATCCAAACATATGCCTAGCATACCCAAATATTCAGGAATGAGAAACCTGTTTCTTTCTGTTCATATCTAATATGAATCTGTCAAACAGATTTTATGGAACCTTATTCTAAATAAGTTGTGCACTGTTAATGCTTATCCGTTGAAGGAAATGGTCTCAGAGCGACTCATGATTAACCTTATCATGTCCAAAAATTTCGGTTCTCTGTTCGGACACATCGTCAACTGACGTGTTCCGGAGGAGTCCTCATTTGAAAGAATACTATACTCTTTCAAGTATAGAGAAACTTATTGCTTAAGTATTTTCCATTACGGTCTTACCGTGACGGTTTAATACTTTAGCCGATCTGTTTGTCTATTTCGTGTCGAAACTTTAAAAGTTTCCGATTTGTGTTCAAAAGAAACACATAACCATAACGCGATGCCACATCCGTATGGTCACGAAATCATATCCACCTCTAGCCTAGCTAGACATGGGCCCACTTGCTTCACTATGAACTAGGGCTAACAGATAGGTGGCATTTACACTTTTACCAAGTAAAGATGTTTTAGGCACTTTGCCCAATAACTAGATTCGTAGACTTTATTTGAATGGAATCAAATCAGTCCTAGTACCCACTCTTCAAAGTGTGGATATACGAGTCTTGTTTAATTGTGTCCCAGACAACAATGCCACAATAAGTTTCTTCTGATCAAATCAGTTTGAGCTATTTGTTTGTCATGTTTATGTTTGAGATTTATTTATATTCAAAATATAAATGTTGTTATTCACATCTAATGTGTTTATCTCAATATCATCTTTATATAATAAAACACTTTAGTGTTCTAGAATATAAAGGTCAATCGCAACGGATTAAACACTGATATAGAGATAATATCTAGTCAAACTAGTTACATTATAACAGTTTCCAAATTTAGGTACACACCCGAGGTAGTTCCTAAAATAAGGTATCTACGGTTAAAACAGCGACTTTCGTCCCGTTTCCAATTCGCAGAGAAAATCTCTATTGAAGTCAGTATCCTGCTCATAGAAATTCTGAATATCAATATATTTATGTATCACACTAAGTATTTAAAATCCAATTTCATACTAGTAGTGAACATCTAGACAAACATATTTGAGTCAGAACCTTGCTCGCAGGCTCTCTTCAATTCCTTCATGTCTGCTTTGTCCAAACGGCAGTCACGCTTCCGAGCGATCCCCCGTTGCCACAATTTAGGCAGACATTTTGGGATATGTCATTTATCTTCCCAGAAGACTATAATGATTTTGCCTTTGCCATTTTCATATTCCGAAGCCTTTGGCCAAGCCTTCGGGTTTCTAGAATATCGAAGTAATGTGCGCCTTGCGCTACTTGCCTTATTGCAAATTTTGAATTTACCTCCTTGAGAATAGTCATTAACCCTCCAATAGTTATTATTGCAATTTAGTACTTCTAAACTCTAAAGTTAGATTTATGAAGATCCTTCAATTTCATTATCATACTTTAAGGATCTAATCCTTAGTTCTGATTCAGAAATTAAGGAGTCTACTGCGACAAGCTTAATGGATTAAGCACTAAAGTTATCATCACATGAATCTTCCAAAGGTCACGCTCTACTGTTTGCTTAACTCCGGGCTTAGGCCTAATATGTTATTTTATCAAATAAAGTAACTTATAATTTTCCAGGACCATCCTGAAATTTATTCCCAATTTGAAAATTAAACCATTTAAATACATTTTCCCTAGGATTATGTTTTAAAAGTCAATCTTTCAATTTTATCTTGATTTTAATAGTCCAACTATTTAATCAACGATTTAGGAACTATTTATTATAATGATTACAATAGTCCAACTATTTAATCAACTATAATTTAATAGATTAAAATCAATTATATTGATTACTATAATCCAATTATAAAATCAACTATAAATGAATAGTTTGAATACAGTCCAACTGTTAATTAAAACAACGTTTAAATATTAGTCCAACTAACATTTAATTTATTTGACGAATGATATTTGTGATTGAGCGCATATGACAAGTAATTAAACGAATATTGCAAATTCAATTCTTGCCTCCCACTATTTTTCGGCGAGCCTCTAACCCTCTGTCGAGTACTCGGGAAACCGTGTTTCCTAGCGGGCTAGGATCCCGTTAAATATCACACAATCTTGACTTTGGCCAACAAATTGTATGATAATTAACTAGGTAGATCTCTAAGATCAATTGGATCCAATCCAATTCCTAGATCCAGTAGGGGGACATCCAAGTCCGAAACATATATCTTATATGCCAATACATCCAATGTATTACCTAACCTTTTCCTCTGAATCAACTAAGCCTTGGCTTTGGCACAACAAACTTAGTGATCCCAGTTAAGAGCGACCCATTGACCATGGAAAGCTTCGTAATCAATGTCGATGGACAAGAAGTGGTCTTGACTTTGGCCAACAAACCACAACTTGGACAAGACACCAATATGAACAAAGCTCTCGTGATTCAAACACATCCTCGACGGACAAAGGCCTTGACTTTGGCCAACAAGCCAATGCCAGTCTCGGATCTTGAGTGAGAATCACTCAATGGAAGGAAAAACGCTTAATATTGTTTGAGGGTTTTTCCGAGTGCAAATTGGCAACCAATTTATTATCTTTGTTAAGGTATCATCATCATACACCCTTAAACATGCATTCTAAACACATAATAAAGCGCATATGATAAATAATAATGATATGCGGATGGATACTTTACACATTGATCCTAGATCAAATCTCTCCCTTTCTCTTCTCTCTCCGCGCTAGCACATGTATCACTTCTACCTGTTACACTACACTTCTAAAGAAACCTCATTTACATTGAGGGGAATAGGTGAGAAGAGAATACAAAGAATAAGGAGGTGATAAGGCTGGACACGCAGGTCCAATTAATAAATCAAATTTATTACAACAATTTCTAAAATTGCCCCACCCATCTAATATCCATCCGATATACATTATTCATGCATCGCAATCATGTATTCACACAAGCATGTTATCAATCACTCTAATCCAATTAATTAATCTTATAATTAGTGATCATCCAATGTTCAAACAACGATTTGATTTTGCTCGAGTAAAACTCATTTTTACGAATAAGTACTTAAAGTACGAATTCTCGAATTAAATTAAACTACATAATTAAATCCAATTCAATTTGTTGTTATTTAATACTAATTCACTATTTAATTCCAAATTAAATACCACATTTTGTTTGACGAACCTTTAAGACTTAAATTCCAAATTTAATCGTTACGGGTCTCAAAGCCCGATTAATATCCAATATTAATTTAATTAAAGTCCAATGGGCTTTTAATTAATGTCTTAAGGCGTGGACTTTTGGTCAACTCGGGTCAAACCCAATAACCAAAGTCTAATCCGGGAGTTACCCCATAACCCATAAATCAATTAGAGGCCCATTAGGCCAAATTAAACTTTAAAGGTCCATTAGTCGCATTTGGGCTTTATGGAAGCGGTTTTGGGCCCATTTGGATCCAACCAATTTTGCCTAAACCCATCTTGGTACAACAAAGCCCAATTTATAAAATAGGCTCAATTTAATTAAATTCCAAAAATCTAATTTCTTAATTTAATTAAACAAAGTGCATAACATAATTAATTACCTAATTAACATTTCTAAAACATCAATTAGCCTAATTAATCATGCTCTTTAACATTAAATCATGTCCAACACAATTTATCAAAAATCAAACCCAATTACATGCTTCAAGTGTCTCGGCCAAGGGGAAATTTCATGCCTAAATCAAATTCAATCCAATTAAATTCAATTCAACATTAAATCAATATCCCCAAATGATTTCCAACACATCTAATGATCAAAATCAAAAAATCCAAGACATTAGGGTTATCTAAGGATTCAGCCAAGCCTCCAAAATTGGAGAAAATGTTCCAAACACATGTTCATCAAATTGATCCAATCAATCCTCAATTAAACATCAATTAAGCATATTAAATCATCCAATTTCATTATTCATGCTCAAAATCAATTTTGCCCAATTTTAACCCTAAATCATTTTCATGCTCAATATTAGCTCAAGATATCATTGTTGGATTCTATAAGGTCCAAAGATCATTATCAAGCAATGAAAATAAGTGAATACAACAAAGGAGAATGGCGAAATCATACTCACAATGAACGGATTGGATGCTACAAAGAACAAAATATTTTTCTGCTCCCTCCAAGTGCACGACAGTAGCAGATTTTTGAGTCCTCAAATTCGGCTTTGCATGTTCCATGAAGCTCCAAGCTTTGTGATTTAATTCCATGCACACGGGTGGGTTTCCCTATCACCTACGGACAACTCCGGAGTGTGCTAGCACCAAGATTTTGCAATAAAATCACTCATTTTCTTCTCTTATGTCTCTCGGTTTTGAACCAGAAAGGGAGAAGGCAGCATCCCCGTTTTGGCGTGAATGAGGAAGAAGAGAGGTGAGAGAGAGAGAGCTAATAGTTGTTTTGATGGATTGTGTATCTAATACACAATTGAATTATTAAATTCAATTACCAAAAGTCCAGCCATCAAAAGCTTTAACCACTCTCATCAACTTACATCAAGTTAATCAAGTTGTCAAGTCACATCACTCAAAGTGACTATTGATTTGACGTTTGATTTGACTTACGTGCCGCACTCGAATTCGAAATACGAATGTGCTCGCAAACAATCCCGGGCTCGGGTTCGTTAATTCCAAATTAACGAATTTTTCCGTTGCGATGTAATTAAATGATTATGCCTCTATTCACGTCGCTAACGAATTAATTCTAAATTAATTCACTCGCCCGAATTAAAATCCGATTTTAATTCCATGTCGAAATCCAATTTCGATTAATATATCGAATATATTAATTTATCTATTAATTCCAAATTAATCGTTTTTCTCTCTCTAAATGATATTTTATCCTAGATAAAATATCTCCGTAATTAATCCCAGATTAATTTTCTCTCTCATCTAATTAATCCAAGATTAATTAAAGTGCGAGTCATACGTCATCGGTGAATCTTCGGGAAGCGACCCATGAGATCCCCGGATATATTGGCAGTAAATTCGGTCGTCGGACTATCCGAACACTTAAGTACCTCGTACTACGTTTATACCGATTTACATGACAAGGTTGGCTTCTAGCAAAGCGCTATGCCTACCCAATTCTCCAGAAACATGCTTACAGGAATAAGCAATCTATATCAGGCGTAGTATACGTAGTATTGTGTATGTCGATCCAGTATCGGATGATCACGTGCTAGGCCTGGGGCTGGAATTATGTCTGCCCCGTACGAAGCACATGTCGGATGTCTGGTGACTAGTCTCTATAATCAGATATACATGACCTTGTCATAATATCCCGATAGCTGCATCATTTAAGAGAATTAGTCCCGTATCCTACGTGACCATCATCTCCACTATGACTGGAGTGATACTTACGTCTTGACATCACACCCAACACACTACGATTCTCGGTATACCCAGAAGAGGCGTACACAGAAACCGATTAAAGCCCTGGACGACCAAAACAAAGTATATTGATTGTCGTAAGTATTAGCGGTGCAAGTCTCAGGTTAATACCAAATACACATACCCTGATTTCGGACTTCCATAGATATATATTCATACTACCAATGGAATTCCGAGGGGGTCTATCCAGAGCGAAGCTGTTTCCCGTACCATCAGTAAAACACAACCTCCTATTACACTTGCATGAGTATCCTATACCCAAATATATGAGAACTATGCCGTTGTGCCCTCACAACGCGCACAATTATAATACTAGTCTTTTACGCATTTATCGATGTCCAATCTTGACAATGCTCTGACTAGGGATATTTAATGATTTATCCATCATGGACTGATACTGTCTCATATCATTCTCAATCCAGGAACAAATCATAGGGACCTCCTATCATTTATATATCTTGGTGATCTAATCACAAATGATAAGAGATCAATCTCCTTTGTCACATAGTTAATTTGTACAAAAACACCATGATCTGTACAAATAGTGACGCTATGGGTCATAATTGTCCAACAATAGAGACCTCACAAACTTCTCTAAACACTTTTCTAACTTAGGCTAATTTCTCTATGAAAATATAGCTTTTGGAGAAGATCAAACTTAACTAGCAATGTTGATTCAAAGATCCAATCTATTTTCCTTGTTAAAATGTTTGGAGAACTTCCATGGATTACCAAGCTTGACTCTAAGATCCAATCTTGATTCCAATGCTAGCAAGCTTCACCCCAAGATGCAATCTTGATTTCTCCTAAATGAAATGTTGAAGAGAAATCACAAAGCTTTTCTAAACAATCTCTAACTTAGGCTAATTTCTCCAAGAATTGCTTGTACTTAACTTTTTCAAGCTTTTGCTTTGCTTAATTAAAACCTTCTTAAAGCTTGCTATTTATAGCAAAACTTAGGTAATTTTTAATTAATAAAAGTTGTAATGAACTTTTATGTGGGCTTAATCTAATTTGTCCAAATATGTATAATTCGGTGTGACTAATCTCTAATTGTCTACTATTTTGATTTAATCCAATTAAATCAAGACAAGGATTAGGCAATGAATTAGTTCATTGTTTGCCACTTTTATTTAATCCAATTAAATCAAGCCAAAACCACTTATTATTACATACTTACAATTACCATAATATCTTCAAATGGTAGAGATAATTATGATTTTACAATTAAGCACTTGTGTAATTATTGAATTAATACAATTAATCTAATTAGGTCAAAGTAAATAATCAATGTTATCCAATAACACTTGATTATCTTAGTTGATAATTATAATATCGAATATTATTTTTTATCAAAATTAATCGGCTACCTAAGTGCTCAACGAGTACACTTCATATTGAGACTCTCTAAGTTAAGACACGTTCGTCATATAAGCCTAGCTAATGTGTACGCAATTCGACCACCTCTGAATTCGCGAAGAACACAAACAACCTTTCTGAACTATACAAGTCGAGGTCATACATATGTTTAACCATACCCCATGTTGTTTTCTGACTCTCTTCGACCTACGCGGTTCTTATGTATTCGAAGATTAATGGTATAGTTTCATCATTGATGAACTATTTATGTTCCATTAAGATTCGGTGCCTTGGACAGTATTACTCCAATTTTTCATCGAGTTTTACTATCCTCCCACTTACCACTGCATATCGGTATTCCTTCTTAGGAAAACCGCATGGTGAACAACAATCTAATTGTTCTCTTGTGAGGTGTATAAGTACAATACTTATGGTATCCCTAGGATAACCTACATTTGGCACTTATCCAATTTGGGTTCTTGTTTGGTATCATCCAAACGTATGCCTAGCATACCCAAATTTAACATGAATGAGAAACCCAATTTCTTTTCCAGTTCATATTTAATATGATATCTGTCAAACAGATTTTAATGGAACCTTATTCAAAATAAGTTCTTGCACTGTTTAAAGCTTGTTCGTTGAAGGAAATGGTAGCTCAGAGCGACTCGTGATTAACCTTATCATGTCTAACAAAATTTGGTTAATCCTGTTTGGACACACCGTCAAACTGACGTGTTCTGGAAGGAGTCCTCTTTGAAATAAAACTATACTCTTTCAAGTATACGAGAAACTTATTGCTTAAGTATTTTCCATTACGGTCTTACCGTGATGGTTTAATACTTTAGCCGATCTGTTTGTCTATTTCGTGTCGAAACTGTGAAAGTTTCCGATTTGTGTTTCAAAAGAAACACATAACCATACGCGATGCCACATCCGTAAAGGTCACGAAATATTCATATCCACATCTAGCCTAGCTATACATGGGCCCACTTGCTTCACTATGAACTAGGGCTAACAGATCGGTGGCACTGGCACTTTTACCAAGTAAATAGTGTTTTAGGCACTTTGCCCAATAAACTAGATTCGTAGACTTTATTTGATTGGAATCAAATCAGTCATAGTACCCACTCTTCAAAAGTGTGGATATACGAGTCTTGTTTAAATTGTGTCCCAGACAACAATGCCACATATTAAATCAGTTTTGAACTATTTGTTTGTCATGTTATATGTTTGAGATTTTATTTATATTCAAAATATAAATATTGTTATTCACATCTAATGTGGTTATCTCAATATCATATTTATATAATAAAACACTTTAGTGTTCTAGAATATAAAGGTACACCCGCAGCGGGTTATACGCGATATAGAGATAATGTTTCTAGTCAAACTAGTTACATTATAACGGTTTCCTAATTTAAGTACATACCCTTAGGGTAGTTCCTAAACTTAGCTATCTACGGTTAAAACAGCGACTTTCGTCCCGTTTACAATTCGCAGATATAATCTTAATTGAGGTCAGTATCCTGCTCATAGCAGATTCTGAACATCAGTACATATTTATGTACCACACTAAGTATCTAAAATCCAATTTTAATACTAGTTGTGAACATATTTATGACAAATATATTTGAAGTCAGAGCCTTACTCGTCTTCAATTCCTTCTTGGGATATGTCATTTTATCTTCCTAGAAGATTATAATGATTTTGCCTTTGCTCTTTTCCACACTCCAGAAGCCTTTGGCAAGCCTTGGCATTTTGGAATATCGAAGTAAGGTGCGCCTTGCGCTACTTGCCTTATTGCAAACTTTGACTTTGTCTCCTTGAGAATAGTCATTAACTCTCCAAGAGTTTATTATTGCAATATTTACTTCTAAAATCTAAGTATAGATTTATGAAGATCCTTCAATTTCAATATCATACTTTAAGAATCTAATCCTTAGTTCTGAAAGAAATTAAGGAGTCTATATGACAAGTATAATGGATTAAGCACTAAAGTTATCATTACATGAATATTCCAAATATCATGTTCCACTTATTGCTTAACTCCAGGCTTAGGCTTAATATGTTATTTTATCAAATAAAGTAACTTATTAGTTTCCAGGACCATCCTGAAACTTTATTCCCAATTTGAAAAATTAAACCATTTAAATACATTTCACTAGGATTATGTTTTAAATGTCAATCTTTCAATTATATCTTGATTCTAATAGTCGAACTATTTAATCAACGATTTGTGGTACTATTTATTATAATGATTATTATAGTCCAACTATATAATCAAATATAATTTAAATTAATTAACCTCATTACATGATTACTATAATCCAATTATAAAATCAACTGTAAATTGAAATTAATTAATTCAAATATATTGATTAATATAATCCAATTATATAATCAACTATAATACAGTCCAACTGCTTTAATTAAAATAACAATTAAATATAGTCCAACTAATATATTAATTAATATGACGAATGATATTTGAATGAGCGCGTATGGCAAGTAATTAAACGAATATTGCAAATTCAATTCTTGCCTCCCACTATTTTTCGGCGAGCCTCTAACCCTCTGTCGAGTACTCGGGAAACCGTGTTTCCTAGTGGGCTAGGATCCCGTTAAGTACGAATTCTTGAATTAAATTAAACTAAAAAATTAAATCCAATTCAATTTGTATTTAATATTAATTCACTATTTAATTCCAAATTAAATATTACACTTTATTAACGAACCTTTACGACTTAAATTCTAAATTCAATCGTTACGGGTCTCAAAGCCCAATTAACATCTAATGTTTATTTTATTAAAGTCCAATGGGCTTTTAATTAATTTCTTTGAGGCGTGGACTTTTGGTCAACTCGGGGTCAAAACCAATAACCAAAATCCAATCCGGGATTTACCCCATAAGCCCAGAAATCAATTTTGGCCCATTAGGCCCAATTAAATAATTAAGGTACATTAAGTCATAATTGGACTTTATGGATGCAGTTTTGGGCCCAATTGGATCCAACTAAATTGGCCTAAACCTAACTTGGTACAACCAAGCCCAATTACAAACTTTAAGGCCCAAATCCAATTTAAACCCAATTAATTAACCTATAAAATTCTAAATTCCACAATTAATTAACCTAAGTGTAATACACAATTAATCACCCAATTAACATTTCTAAAAAATCAATTAGCCTAATTAATCATGCACTTTAATATCAAATAGTGTCCAACACAATTTAATCAAAATCAAACCCATTTTCATGCTTCAATTCTTCTCGGCAATTAGGGGTTTTTCAATCCGATTCGGTTTCAATCCAATTGAATCCACAATCATCATTTCCCAAATCATTTCAACTCATCCAATGAATCAAAATCAAAAAATCACCATGAATTTTTTTATATCACTATGAATTCGGCCAAGCCATAATTTGGGGAAAAATTGTTCAATTCAAAATTCAATCCAATTAAACCTCAAATCAACATTACCCAATTGTTTTAAGTCATCCAATGATCAAAAACAAAAATTACCAGAACAATTAAGGTTTATCCATTTTCGGACAAGCCAAAGCTTTTGGGAAAAATTGATCCAATCCAATTTTCTTGAAATTGATCATGCACAACTTCAATTCAACCTCATTCAAGCATACTTAATCAAACAATTTAACCAATTCATGCTGCAAATCGATTTTGCCAATTTTAAACCCTAAAAATTTCATGCTTGATATAAGCTCTGATACCATTGTTGGTTTCTAATTAGGTCCCAAGAAATATCAAACAAGCATGAAACAAGTGAATACAACAAAGGAGAATGGCAGAAACATACTCACAATGAACGGATCTTGCGACGCGAAGAACACAAGCCTTCAAGCTCCCTCAAAGGTCACGGCAGTAGCTCTCATTGGCAGTGGACTGCTCGGTTGTGGCTCCTTTAGCTCCTCCAAGATTCGGCCATGGAAGACTCCATTGAAGCTCCAAGCTTCAAGCTTCAAAAATGATTCCATGCTCACGAAAACGCTGCCCTATCACCTTAGGATGACTCAAGTGTGTGCTAACACTTTGTATTTTGCAACAAAATACTCATCTTCTTCTCACTGCTTCTCGGCAAAAACCAGAAAAGAAAATGAGAGAAAATGGCTCAAAGCCGTGAGAGAGAGAAGGAAATAAGGAGGGAAAACGGTGTGGGTGAGAGAGAGAAAGAAAAGAAAATGTTATATATATATATATATATATATATATATATATATATATTATATATATATATATATATTTATTTATTTTCAAAAAAAACAAAAACAAATACACAAAACCATTTTCATTACCAAAAAGTCAAAAAGCAAAAACCATTAATGCTTTTCAATTACCACATCAATCACTCAATCAATCAATCAAATTGTCACATCACTCAAAGTGACATGTGATTTGACGCTTGATATGACTAGCGATTTGACGCTTGATATGACTTACGTGCCGCATTCGAATTCGAAATGTGAATACGCTCGCAAACACACTCGGGCTCGGGTTCGCTAATTCTGAATTAACGAATTTTCCGCTGCGACGTAATTAAACGATTACGCCTAGCGAAATCACTATTCATGTCTCTAATGAATTAATTCTAAATTAACTCGTTCGCCCGAATTAAAATCTAATTTTAATTCCGCGTCGAAATCCAATTTCGTATAATATATCAAATATATTATTTTATCGATTAATTCCAAATTAATCGTTCTCTCTCTTTAATTAATATTTTATCCCAGATAAAATATCTCCGTAATTAATCCCAAATTAATTTTCTCTCTCATCAAATTAATCTCAGATTAATTAAAGTGCGAGTCATACATCATCGATGAATCGTCGGGAAGCGACCCATGAGATCCTCGGATATGTTGGCAGTAAATACGGTCGTTGGACTATCCGAATACGTAAGTACCTAGTACTACGTTTGTACCGATTTACAAGACAAGGTTGGCTTCTAGCAAAGCGCCATGCCTACCCAATTCTCCAGAAATATCCTTATAGGAATATATGATCTATATCAGGCATAATATACGTAGTATTGTGTATGTTGATCCAGTATCTTGATGTCACGTGCTAGGCCTGGGGCTGGAATTGTGTCTGCCCCGTACGAAGCACATATCGGATCTCTGGTAACTAGTCTCTATAATCGAATATACATGACCTAGTCATAATATCCCGATAGCTCGAGCATTTAAGAGAACAAATTTCGTATCTTATGCGATCATCATCTCCACTATGACTGTAGTGATACTTCCATCTCAACATCACACCCAACACACTACGATTCTCAATATACCCAGCATTAGCGTACACATAACCTGTTAAAGTCCTGGACGACCGCAACCAAAGTATATTGATTGTCGCAATTATTAGCGGTGCGAGTCTCAAGTTAAGACCAAATACACCTTCTCTGATTTCGGACTTCCATAGACACATAGTCATACTACCAATGGAATTTCGAGGGGGTCTATCCAGAGCGAAGCTGTTTCCCGTACCATCGGTAAAACACAACCTCCTATTACACTTGCATGAGTATCCTATACCCAAATATATGAGAACTATACCGCGTGTGCCCTCACAACGCGCACAAGTGTAATACTAGTCTGTTACGTATTTATCGATGTCCAATCTCGATAATACTCTGACTAGGGATATTTAATGATTTATCCTTCGTGGACTGATATTGTCTCATATCATTCTCATTCCAGGAACAAATCAATAGGGACCTCTATCATTTATATATCTAGGTGATCTAATCACAAATGATAAGAGAGCAATCTCCTTTGTCACATAGTTAATTTGTACAACAACACCATGATCTGTACAAATAGTGACGCTATGGGTCATAATTGTCCAACAATAGAGACCTCACAAACTTCTCTAAACACTTTTCTAACTTAGGCTAATTTCTCTATGAAAATATAGCTTTTGGAGAAGATCAAACTTAACTAGCAATGTTGATTCAAAGATCCAATCTATTTCTCCTTGTTAAAATGTTTGGAGAACTTCCATGGATTACCAAGCTTGACTCTAAGATCCAATCTTGATTCCAATGCTAGCAAGCTTCACCCCAAGATGCAATCTTGATTTCTCCTAGATGAAATGTTGAAGAGAAATCACAAAGCTTTTCTAAAAAATTCTCTAACTTAGGCTAATTTCTCCAAGAATTGCTTGTACTTAACTTTTTCAAGCTTTTGCTTTGCTTAATTAAAACCTTCTTAAAGCTTTCTATTTATAGCAAAACTTAGGTAATTTTTAATTAATAAAAGTTGTAATGAACTTTTATGTGGGCTTAATCTAATTTGTCCAAATATGTATAATTCGGTGTGACTAATCTCTAATTGTCTACTATTTTGATTTAATCCAATTAAATCAAGACAAGGATTAGGCAATGAATTAGTTCATTGTTTGCCACTTTTATTTAATCCAATTAAATCAAGCCAAAACCACCTATTATTACATACTTACAATTACCATAATATCTTCAAATGGTAGAGATAATTATGATTTTACAATTAAGCACTTGTGTAATTATTGAATTTATACAATTAATCTAATTAGGTCAAAGTAAATAATCAATGTTATCCAATAACACTTGATTATCTTAGTTGATAATTATAATATCGAATATTATCTTTTATCAAAATTAATCGGCTACCTAAGTGCTCAACGAGTACACTTCATATTGAGACTCTCTAAGTTAAGACACGTTCGTCATATAAGCCTAGCTAATGTGTACGCAATTCGACCACCTCTGAATTCGCGAAGAACACAAACAACCTTTCTGAACTATACAAGTCGAGGTCATCACATATGTTTAACAATCCCTCCGTCGTAGGCTATCCGTGTTGTGCTTAGGAAACATAGAATACACCGTCAAGTACCCGAGATGCACATCTCATGTCGATATGTCCATAATTCTTCATAACTGATGCGAACCACCCTAGATGATCGAATTTGGCCAAAACTTTAAAAATCGTGACTTTACTCACATGAATACCTAAACCCCTTACGATACACATACGGGCTGATAGATCTTATCTTGCTTCGCACTTGATTATTGAGTGTATCGGTTCACCACCCATCGAACATCTAGAGACCAGGCCATGAAAGGTTTCTGACATACATGGCATCAAAGTATGGAAGATCTCACACAAAATCAATGCTATCCTATAATCAAAGAATTACATATTCTACTCGACTCGAGGAGATTTCTATTGACGGTGGTGTGTACTTCCAACTATTAGAAATCACATGTGAGTCATTTAGTATTCGGTTCAACCAATGCCCACACATTTATACGAGTGTCTAAAACTAATGGTACATCAGGTTAAACCATTGGAACTCCAATTCCAATATACGACATGTGCCAGTCTTCTAAGTTATATGAATTCGACCGTATTCCAAAACCAACGACTAAGAATATATATACTTTAAGAATAATTTACAATAGTAATACTTATCTCAATGTCGGACCACCTAGTGTCCAGTATTACTACAAGGCTATTCTAAGGTCGATGTCATTCTTAGCATATCTATACATCAATCTAATACACATAATGAAAATTTCATTAATAAGGTATGAAATGAAAATAGTTTTTTTATTAATAAATAATAAAATGTACAATTCGGATTGACACTCCAAGCACCAACTTCAACAATATCACATACTGATGATAACTTTGAAGAATTTGAGAAAGTGAAAACACCGTGGAATACTTGATGTAACGTCACAAATTGATCCAAAGGAAGAGCTATTGGGGTTATACGTTTGCGGAAGCGTGGTCCGAGCGAAATCGTAAATTCTAAATTTTCAAACTTACTAAATAAATTATTCGATATCATAAATCTATAATTTATTCATATTTTAGCTAAACATAATATTCAATATCAAATAAAGACTTATTTAATAATGAAAATATTACAAAATTTTTTCGGAAACGATTTATACAAAATAGCAAAAAATACGTTTACAGTCCAACCAACCAACCGAGACCACAAGGGGGCTTCCCAGGTAAACCCCAATAGTATTTGGGCAGTTCATGAGCGGTCTAAACAGTGACTAATTTATTATTTGGGAAGCCGTTACCCGATAAGCTCAAAACTCATCTGGTATCACCATTTTTCGCCGTTTTTGCTTATTTTCACTCGTAAATAATTTTCGGAAATTATCCTAACTTCTAATACACATCCAAATATCATAATTTTCATCACCAAAATTCTGGATTTTCCAGATCTGAGCAGGGACTAAAAATTAATCAATTTTCATGCAATAAATCCAATTTTCACAAGATTAATCAAATTAATCTTACACCAATTATGTCCCACCATCATGAAATATCTCTAGAATAATTCTAGATTTTTTAGAGTGGCTCAACAACTCTAGAATGGTAACTAAGTTGTCCAACAATAAATTGAACTCAAATTACCTATTCTAGTTCAAATTTTACATACATATGTATTTAACCACTTAATCCATCATCCAAATCAAAAAGGCCCAAAAATAGAATGGAAAAGAATATTTACAGCTCATGCTTTCAACAAGAATAACAATAAACAACTTTCCAAAATAAAGAAAACAAAACATTACCTTCAATCTTCCTAGGTTTCTTTAAAATTTGTTCTTACTTTGATTCTTCTACCTCTATTCTCACTTTTTTTTTTGTTTTTTTGAATGAATGAAAGAAGCTAGGTTTTTTGTCAAACCAAACACGCTTATGAAAGGAAACAATTTCACATTTTTTCAAAAATAAAGGGGGCGAAAGTTTGGGGTTGTTTACTATCAAATAATAATTCAATTTAATCAAAATAAAAAGACTTGGTAATTAACATGACACATGACATATTATTTAATCATATATTACAATAATATATATTAAATAAAATTCATGTTTTACACATGTGAGTCAAATAGCAAAAAGTCAATATTACATTAATAAAGATAATAGTTATTTACTTTACATGTGTCACAAAATAATTTATTAATTAATGTGTATCTACTCTAATTATGTATCAAATACAAATACATATCATAATGACCAAAAAATTACTCGACATGAGTAAATTCATTTACTAATTAAACCTTCGAATTAAATAATTTAATCCGATAAAATATATAAATAACCGGTATTATTCATAACGTATTGTCCAAAAGCTCAACGAGTACATTTTATATTGTGGGACTCTTTAAGTTACGGTTTATCCATCACAGAATTCAATTATGTGTCCATAATTTACCCACTCGTAAATTATGACGACCACAGATAATCTCGTTGGACTATACAAGTCAAGGTCATCGCATATATATAATCCATCCATCATAAGCTATTCATATTATATTGCAGATATAGATGAGAACGTCAAATCCCTAAGGTATAATATAGTCGACTTACAAATATATGATATATAAAAAAAAAATACTCGGAACTCGCTTCCGCACTGTACACAACCATGGATTTACTAGATTGCAAACACGTGCATGATATATATGTCTTGTACACATGACTGAAGGATTCTATCTTGATACACACCGGATATTCTGAGTATCAATCACACTCAACGAACAGATGAAGGTCTGACCTAAATAGGTCGGTGAAGTGAGTGTCATCAAAGTGTGGAGGATAACTCATCTATCCACCGTGGTATCTCAGGTCTAAGGACTACTATGCTACTCGACTCGAGAAGATTACTATTGACGTTGGTGTACCATATATTAGGAAATCTTCGGTGAGTCATTCACTGTTTATCAAATAAACACCAACATGTCTATACGAGTCTCCGAAGATTACGACATGTACTGGTCTCAACGGATTTTACTAACCGACCCGTGTCAGTAAATCTTGACCATGAACTTTATTTGAGAATATACAACTTATGGTGACGCTTCCCAATGTCATTTACAACCTACATTTTAACTACGAACTACGTTGTAAATCTCAGGTCTTTGTCTAATATATACATATCACTAAACCAGATTTAGCTTCAATAAAATCAAATTAAATTGAATATATAATGGAGATGGAGAACTATGGAGATGGAGAACTATTGAATATATAATCAAATTAGTTAAATCTCCAGATTTAACTATGGAGATGGAGAACTTGAAGTGACTGGGATCACTGTTGCAAGTTTCCTAACCGATAAAGACGACTATAAGTCGCAAAACGGTACTATACAGTTTGAATAATGGAACAGTGAGCTGGAGATCTTCCAAGCAAGATACTGTTACCGACTAAACAACAAATGCGAGTTATTGCTGCAGCTGAGGCAGCAATAGTAGCCTTCTAGGTTGATACAAAATCTAATTAGATTAGATATAGTTCTGTTAGCAGCTGAGCTAGGCTGCAGCGCAGGCTAAAGAATTAATGGTCTCATCAACGATCCAGATATATACTTCGATATTCATCTGATTCGTTTGGATCATACATCGTGGCGATGTGATGATCGAATAAATCACATCAGATGATAATCATGCAAATCCGCTGACGAAAGTCTTTTCTCAACAGTTTGAGCCAACCGTACATAGTTCGGGTGTAAGACACTCGAGTGACTGGCTATAGGCCAAGTGGGAGATTGTTGGACAATTATGACCCATAGCGTCACTATTTGTACAGATCATGGTGTTGTTGTACAAATTAACTATGTGAAAAATGAGATTGCACCCTTATCATTTGTGATTAGATCACCAAGATATATAAATGATAGGAGGTCCTTATGATTTCTTCCTGGATTAAGAATGATATGAGACAGTATCAATCCACGAAGGATAAATCATTAAATATCCCTAGTCAGAGTATTATTGAGATTGGACATCGATAAATGCGTAAAAGACTAGTATTACACTTGTGCGCGTTGTGAGGGCACAAACGACATAGTTCTCATATATTTGGGTATATGATACTCATGCAAGTGTAATAGGAGGTTGTGTTTTACCGATGGTACGAGAACAGCTTCGCTCTGGATAGACCCCCTCCGAATTCCATTGGTAGTATGACTATGTGTCTATGGAAGTCCGAAATCAGGGTAGGTGTATTGGTCTTAACCTGAGACTTGCACCACTAATACTTGCGACAATCAATATACTTGGTTTTGGTCGTCCAGGGCTTTAACCGGTTTCTATGGCGCCTCTTCTGGGTATATCGAGAATCGCAGTGTGTTGGGTGTGATGTCAAGACGGAAGTGTCACTCCAGTCATATGGAGTTGATGATCACGTAGGGATACAGAACTGGTTCTCTAAAAAGGTTGCAACCGTCGGGATAATATGACTTGGTCATGATTATCCGATATTAAAGAGACTAGTTGCTCGTAATCCGATATATGCTTCGTACCTGGCAGACATTGTACCAGCCCCAGGCCTTGCATGTGATCATCCGATACTAGATCGAAATACGCAATACTATGTATACTACGCCTGATATAGATCTTATATTCCTATAAGGATATTTCTGGAGAATTGGGTAGGCATGGCGCTTTGCTAGAAGCCAACATTGTTTTGTAAATCGATATAAACTTAGTACGAGGTACTCACGTAGATAGTCCGACGACCGAATTTACTGCCAACATATTCGGGGATCTCATGGGTCGCTTCCCAAAGATTCACCGATGACGTATGACTCACACTTTTAATTAATCTGGGATTAATTAGATGAGAGAGAAAATTAATCTGGGATTAATTGCGGATGAATTTTATCTGGGATAAAATATCAATTAAAGAGAGATAACGATTATTTGGAATTAATCGGTAAATTAATAAATTCGATATATTAAACGAAATTGGATTTCGACGCGGAATTAAAATTTAGAATTAATTTAGAATTAATTCGTTAGCGATGTGAATAGTGACTTTGCTAGGTGTAATCATTTAATTGCTTCACAACGCAAAATTCATTAATTTGGAATTAGTGAACCTGAGCTCAGCATTGTTTGCGAGTGCATTCGCATTTTGAATTCGAGTGCGGCACGCAAGTCAAATCAGGCGTCAAATCATTAGTCACATCAAGCGTCAAATCACTTGTCACTTTGAGTGATGTGACTTGATGGGAGTTGTTGAAAAGCTTTTGAAAGCTTGATTGACATTTAATATATTAATTGTTTTGGTATATATTGAATTGATTTTAGAAATCAATTAACCATTACACATTTTCAACTCTCTCTCTCTTAAAAATCCTCTCCTCTCACACGCCCATGGATGGCCATTTTCTTCTGGTTTTTGCCAAAAAGCCGAGAGAATGAAGGGAAGCTAAGTGTGATTTTGTTGCAAAATCAAGAGTGCTAGCACACTACGAAGTCATGCGAAGGTGATAGGGAAGTCTACCCATGAGCTTGGAATCGTTTGACGAAGCTTGGAGCTTGATTCTTGAAGCTTGAAGTCGAATCCATGGAGGCCAAAAATAGCCACTGCCGTGAGCAGTCTAGTGAGCATAAAAGATTTTTGTTGCCTCGCGCGTCGCTCAACCGATCGATGTGAGTATTCCGCAACTCCCTCATTGTATTCGCACTTATTTTCAATGCTTGAAATGATCTTGGGATGCTTAGTATTTTCCAATAATGGTATCAGAGCAAGGTTAAGCATGGAAATATTTTAGGGCTTAAAATTTGGGTAAATTGTATTTGAGCATGATTTGAATAAATTAGATGTTTGAGTATGATTAATACATGTTTAATTGATGATTGATTGGATCAATTTGATTAAATTATGTTTGGAACATTTTTCCCCAAATCTCCTTGCTTGGCCGAGAGTTTGATGCCCTATTTGATCTTGGTGATTTTTTGATTTTTGATTCATTGGATGAGTTGGAATCAATTGGGATGTTGATTTAATGTCGATTGTGGAATAATTGGATTGAACCGAATCGGACACAAAATCCCCTCCATTGCCGAGAGTAGTATAGCATGTTTGGGTTTGATTTTTGATCAAAATGTGTTGGACACTAATTGATGTAATTGACCATGATTAATTAGGCTATTGATATGTTAAATTGGGAATTTGGAATTTTTGTAATTTAATTATGTTGGGCCTTAAAATTGGATTTGGGCTTGTTATGTTGTAAATGGGCTTATTGGGCTTGGTTGCACTAAGTTGGGTTTAGGCAAAATTTGTTGGATCCAATTAGGCCCAAAACCGCTTCCATAAAGCCCAAATGCGACTAATGGACCTTTAAAGTTTAATTGGGCCTAATGGGCCTAAATTGATTTCTAGGATTATGGGGTAATTCCCGGATTGGACCTTGGTTATCGGTTTGACCCGAGTTGACCAAAAGTCCACGCCTCATGAAATTAATTAAAAGCCCATTGGACTTTAACTAAATTGACGTTGGACGTTAATCGGGCTTTGAGACCCGTAATGATTAAATTTGTAATTTAAGTCGTATAGGTTCGTTAATAAAATGTAGTATTTAATTTGGAATTAAATAGCAAATTAGTATTAAATACATATTGAATTGGATTTAATTATGTAGTTTAATTTAATTCGAGAATTCGTACTTTGAGTACTTATTCGCAAAATGAGTTTGACTCGAGCAAAATCAAATCGTTGTTTGAACATTGGATGGTCACTAATTATCAGATTAATTAATTTGATTAGATTGATTGATAGCATGCTTGTGTGAATACATGGTTGTGATGCATGAATAATGTATATCGGATGGATATTAGATGGGTGGGGCAATTTTAGAAATTGTTGTAATAAATTGGAATTTATTAATTGGACCTGCGTGTCCAGCCTTATTACCTCCTTATTCTTTGTATTCTCTTCTCACCTATTCCCCTCAATGTAAATGAGGTTCTTTAGAAGTGTAGTGTAACGGGTAGATGTAATACATGTGCTAGCGGGAGAGAGAAATGGAGAGATTTGATCTAGGATCAATGTGTAAAGTATCCATCCGCATATCATTATTACTTTATTCATATGCTCTTTATTATGTGTTTAGAATGCATGTTTAAGGGTGTATGATGATGAGACATTAACAAAGATAATAAATTGGTTGCCAATTTGCACTCGAAAAACCCTCGCAAAATATTAAGCGTCTTTCCTTCCATTGAGTGATTCTCACTCAAGATCCGAGACTGGCATTGGCTTGTTGGCCAAAGTCAAGGCCTTTGTCCATCGAGGATGGTTTGAATCACTAGAGCTTTGTTCCATATTGGTGTCTTGTCCAAGTTGGTGTTGTTGGCCAAAGTCAAGACCACTTCTTGTCCATCGATATTGATTACGAAGCTTTCCATGGTCAATGGGTCGCGCTTAACTGGGATCACTAAGCTTGTTGTGCCAAAGCCAAGGCTTAGTTGATTCAGAGGAAAAGGTTAGGTAATACATTGGATGTATTGGCATATATAAGATATGTTTCAGACTTGGATGTCCCCCTACTGGATCTAGGAATTAGATTGGATCCAATTGATCTTAGAGATCTACCTAGTTAATTATCATACAGTTTTTTGGCCAAAGTCAAGATTGTGTGATATTTAACGGGATCCTAGCCTCACTAGGAAACACGTTTCCCGAGTACTCGACAGAGGGTTAGAGGCTCGCCGAAAAATAGTGGGGAGCAAGAATTGAATTTGCAATATTCATTTAATTACTTGCCATACGCGCTTAAAACAAATATCATTCGTCAAATAAATTAAATGTTAGTTGGACTAATATTTAAATCGTTGTTTTAATAAAACAGTTGGACTGTATTCAAAATAATTCAATAAATAGTTGATTTTATAATTGGATTATAGTAATCAATATAATTGAATTAACAAATTAAAATTATAGTTGATTGAATAGTTGGACTATAGTAATCATTATAATAAATAGTACCTAAACCATTGATTAAATAGTTGGACTATTAGAATCAAGATATAATTGAAAGATTGACATTTAAAATATAATCCTTGGGAAAATATGTTTAAATGGTTTAATTTTCAAATTGGGAATAAATTTCAGGATGGTCCTGGAAAAACTAATAAGTTACTTTATTGATAAAATAACATATTAGGCCTAAGTCCGGAGTTAAGCAAATAGTCAGCATAATCTTTGGAAGATTTATGTAATGATAACTTTAGTGCTTAATCCATTAAGCTTGTCGCAGTAGACTCCTTAATTTCTGAATCAGAACTAAGGATAAGATCCTAAAGTATGATAATGAAATTGAAGGATCTTCATAAATCTATACTTAGATTTTAGAAGTACTAAATTGAAATACATAACTCTTGGAGAGTTAATGACTATTCTCAAGGAGACAAAGTCAAAGTTTGCAATAAGGCAAGTAGCGCAAGGCGCACCTTACTTCGATATTCCAGAAACCCAAGGCTTGGCCAAAGGCTTCTAGAATGTGGAAAATGGCAAAGGAAAAATCATTATAATCTTCTAGGAAGATAAAAGACATATCCCAAAATGTCTGCTTAATGTGGCAAACGGGATCGCGGAAGCATGACTTCCGTTTGGACAAAGCAGACATGAAGGAATTGAAGACGAGCAAGGCTTTGACTTCAAATATGTTTGTCATAAATATGTTTACTACTAATATTAAAATTAGATTTTAAATACTTAGTGTGATACATAAATATATACTGATGTTCAGAATCTGCTATGAGCAGGATACTGACTTCAATTGAGATTTAATCTGCGGATTAGAAACGGGATGAAAGTCGCTGTATCAACCGTAGATACCTAAGTTTAGGAACTACCTTTCAGGTGTGTACGTAAAATTGGAAACTGTTATAATGTAACTAGTTTGACTAGGAATATTATCTCCATATCAGTGTTTAACCCGCTGCGGGTGAACCTTTATATTCTAGAACACTAAAGTGTTTTATTATATAAATATGATATTGAGATAAACACATTAGATGTAAATAACATCATATATTTTGAATATAAATAAATCTCATAAATATAATATGACAAACAAATAGCTCATACTGATTTGATCAGGAGAAACTAATTTGTGGCATTGTTGTCTTAGACACAATCTAAAACAAGAATCGTATATCCGCACTTTTGAAGAGTGGGTACTAGGACTGATTTGATTCCATTCAAATAAAGTCTACGAATCTAGTTTATTGGGCAAGTGCCTAAAACACCTTTACTTGGTAAAAGTGTAAAAGCCACCTATATGTTAGCCATAGTTCATAGTGAAGCAAGTGGGCCCATGTCTAGCTAGGCTAGAGGTGGATATGAATATTTCGTGACCTTTACAGATGTGGCATCGCGTTATGGTTATGTGTTTCTATTGAAACACAAATCGGAAACTTTTAAAATTTCGACACGAAATAGACAAACAGATCGGCTTAAGTATTAAACCATCACGGTAAGACCGTAATGGAAAATACTTAAGCAATAAGTTTCTAATATACTTGAAAGAGTATAGTATTCTTTCAATGAGGACTCCTCCCGGAACACGTCAATTTGACGGTGTGTCCGAAATGACTAACCGAATTTTGTTGGACATGATAAGGTTAATCATGAGTCGCTCTGAGCTACCATTTCCTTCAACGGATAAGCTTTAAACAATGCAGAACTTATTTAGAATAAGGTTCCATAAAATCTATTTGACAGATTTCATATTAGATATGAACAGGAAAGAAACTGGGTTTCTCAATCCTGAATATTTGGGTATGCTAGGCATATGTTTGGATGATACCAAACTAAAACCCAAATTGGATAAGTGCCAATTGTAGGGTATCCTATGGATACCAAAGTATAGTACTTATACAACTCACAAGAGAATAATTAGATTGTTGCTCGCCATGTGGTTTTCCTAAAAGGAATACCGATATGCAGTGGTAAGTGGGAGGATAGTAAAACTCGATGAAAATCGAAGTAATACTGTTCAAGGCACCGATTCCTAATGGAACACAAATAGTTCATCAAGGATGAATCTATACCATTATATTCGAATACACAAGAACCACGTAGGTCAGAGAGAGTCAGGAAACAACCTGGGGTGTGGGTTTCTGATCTCACCTCATAAAGATGTCTATCTTATTGAGGTATACCAACTGACTACGTATGAGGAAGTGATATAAGGTATCGACTCCCTCATCATGGAAAAGTGCCATGATGTCCGAAATGGATTCCATGTATATCAACTATGTTTGGATACTAGTTGATGTACCACAAGGCATTGTGCCTATTGGTACTATATAAGTCTTCAAGGAAGACATACACGGAAGGCAATATACAACGTATAAAGCTAGGCTTTTAGCGGAAAGGTATTGTTATCAATATTGTGTTGATTACGATTCAACCTTTTAACTGTTGCCACGATAAATCCATTTGGATAATGCTTGCTAAAGCTGCGTGTTTCATTTATGAAATATGACAGCTTTACGGGAAAATCGCTTTCCTGAAAAGGGAACCTTTTGGAGGATGTTTACAACATCCTGTCGGTTTTGTCGTACCATAACTAGCAAACAAGGTTTGCAGGTTATTCAATCCATGTTTGGATTGAAGCAAGCATTATGTTTTTGGAATTATCGTTTTGAGGTAATCATAATGGTATATGATTTATTTCAAAACGGAAATGATTCTTGTGTATATAAGAGGGTTAGTGGGAGCGCACTGACAGTGGTTGTCCTATAAATAATGATAATATACGTCATTTCTTAGAAATGATATTCCCATAACATAATCGGTGAAAGCTTGGCTTTCATAAATATTCTCCGTAGAATTCTTGGGAGAAACAACCTTTATTCAGGAATAAAGATCTTCTGGGAAAGATCTAAATTTTTTTGAAAATCTCCGAGAACTCATATATTGAAAAATGTACGCGACATGGTGTCTCATACGCTTTGAGCATATGAAGTCACAAACAGGCCAATCCGAGAGTGATAGTCATTGGATTGACGTTAAGAACATCCGTTAGTATCTTAGAGAACTAATGATGCTGTCTTAAACTATGGAGATGGGAGAACTTGAAGCGACTGGGATCACTGTTGCAAGTTTCATAACCGATAAAGACGACTATAAGTCGTATAAAACGGTACTATACAGTTTGAATAACGGAAAGTGAGCTGGAGATCTTCCAAGCAAGATACTGTTACCGAATAAACAACAAATGCGAGTTATTGCTGCAGCTGAGGCAGCAATAGTAGCCTTCTAGGTCGATACAAAATCTAATTAGAGTAGATATACTTCTATTAGCAGCTGAGCTAGGCTGCAGCACAGGCTAAAGAATTAATGGTCTCATCAACGATCCAGATATATACTTCGATATTCATCTGATTCGTTCGGATCATACATCGTGGCGATGTGATGATCGAATAAATCACATTAGATGATAATCATGCAAATCCGCTGACGAAAGTCTTTTCTCAGCAGTTTGAGCCAACGTACATAGTTCGGGTGTAAGACACTCGAGTGACTGGCTATAGGCCAAGTGGGAGATTGTGGGACAATTATGACCCATAGCGTCACTATTTGTACAAATCATGGTGTTGTTGTACAAATTAACTATGTGACAAATGAGATTGCACTCTTATCATTTGTGATTAGATCACCAAGATATATAAATAATATGAGGTCCTTATGATTTCTTCCTGGATTGAGAATGATATGAGACAGATCAATCCACGAAGGATAAATCATTAAATATCCCTAGTCAGAGTATTATCGAGATTGGACATCGATAAATACGTAAAAGACTAGTATTACACTTGTGCGCGTTGTGAGGGCACAAACGGCATAGTTCTCATATATTTGGGTATATGATACTCATGCAAGTGTAATAGGAGGTTGTGTTTTACCGATGGTACGGGAAACAACTTCGCTCTGGATAGACCCCCTCCGAATTCCATTGGTAGTATGACTATGCGTCTATGGAAGTTCGAAATCAGGGTAGGTGTATTTGGTCTTAACCTGAGACTTGCACCACTAATACTTGCGACAATCAATATACTTTGGTTTTGGTCGTCCAGGGCTTTAACCGGTTTCTGTGTACGCCTCTTCTGGGTATATCGAGAATCGCAGTGTGTTGGGTGTGATGTCAAGACGGAAGTGTCACTCCAGTCATATGGAGTTGATGATCGTGTAGGGATACATAACTGGTTCTCTAAAAAGGTTGCAACCGTCGGGATAATATGACTTGGTCATGATTATCCGATATTAAAGAGACTAGTTGCTCGTAATCCGATATATGCTTCGTACGGGGCAGACACTGTACCAGCCCCAAACCTTGCATGTGATCATCTGATACTAGATCGAAATACGCAATACTACGTATATTACACCTGATATAGATCTTATATTCCTGTAAGGATATTTCTGGAGAATTGGGTAGGCATGGCGCTTTGCTAGAAGCCAACATTGTTTTGTAAATCGATAAAACTTAGTACGAGAGGTACTCACGTGTTCAGATAGTCCGACGACCGAATTTACTGCCAACATATCGGGGATCTCATGGGTCGCTTCCAAAGATTCACCGATGACGTATGACTCACATTTTAATTAATCTGGGATTATTAATTAGATGAGAGAGAAAATTAATCTGGGATTAATTGCGGAGATATTTTATCTGGGATAAAATATCAATTAAAGAGAGATAACGATTAATTTGGAATTAATCGGTAAATTAATAAATTTGATTATATAACGAAATTGGATTTCGACGCGGAATTAAAATTAGATTTTAATTCGGGCGAACAAATTAATTTAGAATTATTCGTTAGCGATGTGAATAGTGACTTTGCTAGGCGTAATCATTAATTGTGTCACAACGCAAAATTCATTAATTTGGAATTAGCGAACCCGAGCTCGAGATTGTTTGTGAGCGCATTCGCATTTTGAATTCGAGTGCGGCACGCAAGTCAAATTAAGCATCAAATCATTAGTCACATCAAGCGTCAAATCACTTGTCACTTTGAGTGATGTGACTTGATGAGAGTTGTTGAAAAGCTTTTGAAAGCTTGATTGACATTTAATATATTAAATGTTTTGGTATATGTTGAATTGATTTAGAAATCAATTAACCATTACACATTTTCAACTCTCTCTCTCTTAAAAATCCTCTCCTCTCACACGCCCATGGAGGGCATTTTCTTCTGTTTTTGCCAAAAAGCCGAGAGAATGAAGGGAAGCTAAGTGTGATTTTGTTGCAAAATCAAGAGTGCTAGCACACTACGAAGTCATGCGAAGGTGATAGGGAAGTCCACCTATGAGCTTGGAATCGTTTGACGAAGCTTGGAGCTTGATTCTTGAAGCTTGAAGCCGAATCCATGGAGGCCAAAAACAGCCACTGCCGTGAGCAGTCCAGTGAGCAGAAAATATTTTTGTTGCCTCGCGCGTCGCTCAACCGATCGATGTGAGTATTCCGCAACTCCCTCGTTGTATTCGCACTTATTTTCAATGCTTGAAATGATCTTGGGATGCTTAGTATTTTCCAACACCTTCCAAAATTAAGAAATCCCATCAAATACTTTCCTAATCCACTTAAATTACATTCCCTAATTAAAAGATACAAATCAAATCATATCCCTAACTAAAAGAGAAGAAATCAAATTAAATCAAATCACTTCCCTAATTAAGAGATTTTTCCTTATCACATACTAATTAAAAATATCTCCCATTAATGCACAAATCATTTTCCTTCTCAAACAAGGATAGCCCTCATCCCTTTGCCTATAAAAAGAACCATTCACCAACACATTAAACCCCTGGCTCATTCTCACAAAAATACAAAAATAATAGACCACGCAGCCCCATTCTCTCTCTACTCATCCTGACTCTCTCGCTCAGCTCTCTCTCTAAACCTCCCACGGCAGCTCACCTAAACACACATAAGCTATAAATAGACCACTCACGTAAAGCCAGCACCCTCTGGCATCACACAAACCAGCACATTCACGGCTCACCAATACCATGCACACGTAAAGCAAACCTAAACTACCACTCGCTCACATCATCTCTCCTCATAGCAGCCCCTTCATCATGCCCTAATAAGCCCATCAGCCAACTCCATTCACGATCAAAGCAACATCATCTCTCCTCATAGCAGCCCCTTCATCACGCCCTAATAAACCCTCCTACATCATTGTTTCACGTCATTAGCCACCCACAACAACCCTTGTTTCACGTCATTAGCTACCCTCACATAATTCCCTTGCTTCAACGCATAAAACCCTCACACCTGCACCCTTGTTTCAACTCATTAGCTACCCTCACAAAACAGCCCCAACTCACGTATAAGCCTCCACAAACTGCCCATATTTCACGCCATAAATAGCCCATGCAAGACCCATTGATTCCCGCACAATAACAGCCATGCATTGCCCTCAATTCACGTAAATAAACCTCTCCAAAATACCTCAGTTCACGCCCACAAACTATCCCGAAACTGTACCTAACTGCACCAAATCAGCCCCCGACCTATACCCCTGAAACAACCCCTGTAACCACCGAATATACCCCTGAAATAGCCCCTGAAACACAGCCCCTGACTACCAAAAACAGCAGCAAAACAGAGTAAAAAACAGCAGCCCAAACAGCGAAGGAAAACATTGAACCAGTGAACCAGAGGAGTTGCGGAGCACCAACCCTTCCGACGGTCGCATAACGCACTTCCAAAAGATGACTTAAGAGGTTAGACCTAAGGGCACCCTTTTATTTATTATCCTTTATTTTTTATTTATTTTATTACTTTATTTCGCATGAGTATTGTGGATTGGTGCGTGATGTGATTTCCGGATGAATGGAATGTGTGTTTTCTCTTGCGGTATATCGGATGGAAACCCGGACGTAAATTCCGTAGTCGAATCCGAATGGACGGTATTGCGGTTTGCACTCGGGATACAATGCCACGTACTACTTGAGAAATTCACATGTTTCATTTCATCCAACCTTGTGTTCGAGCATGATTAGGTCGATAGTATGTTATTTATTTCTTAAGCATGATTTAGCCGTTAGTATGTTATTTCTTTATGCATGATTTAGTTACTTTCTTTCGCAATATGAAATTTATGTTTATGTTGTTATTTATTTTTCGTGTTTGATAATTCAACATGCTCATGAGATTATTGTGTGATATCGTATGTTTGCCGTTATGATGACTTACTTTTAAAGCATGCACACTTAGCTATAGGATTTACTTTCATGAATGTGAACTAGATCTAGGTTATTCTTGGATATATATGTTGCATAGATTCGGTTAAGTTATTGCACAAATCATTTCATTACAAGTGGCATAAGTAAGAGACCATTCCGAACCCAACGGTTTGAGGTCTTCCCTTGCGAGGGGTGAGTGCGGCCTTAAATCATTTTCCCGGTTCACACCGGGTGGTGACTCCATGTTATTTCTCCGATTTAGTTCCCCCGTGGGCTACTCCGTATTCCCGACTGGGCCGCGAGCCTAGAACAACGTCGCCGATTTTTGTGTCCTACAGTCACAATGTAAATTCATAAGTAAGTACTTCATAAGTTATAATTATTTACTCTTGGACAATAGAATCAATCGTGACACTCCTACTGCATCTTTTCTGACTCTATATGATGTAGACAATCTACTGTCACTATCAGACTCAAATATAATTCTATCCTTATGATTGTAGACTATAATCTTCATGAGTAGAAACTCATTCCTAATATCTCAAAGATACTATAGAACATGTTTTAAGTTCCATCATATGGTCTACAACATATAAGAATTGCTCATAATAATTACAACTAAATTGATACTTTTAATCGTACATAATACATTAATCACTATGCCATCATCCTATGATGCATAAAACTGACAAGGCATTCTAAGCAATTTCTCTTTCAAAAGAGGAATAATCCTCTACAAAAGATGAATACTAAATACATAAAGGATTTTACTAAATGTCATACAGATAGTCATGTTGTGTTCTTTATTAGATCGTATCTAATGTACAATTAATAAGAGTATCTCACAAGTCTCTTAGTTCTATATCATATATAAAATTTATATCAAATATAATAGAGTATACTCTCACTGCATTCACGGAGAAAACAAGATTTAGGTAAACCCTTTACCTCACAGTCATCTCATTATTACCTTAATAATGTAAATGTTGTTAGGATATATTATATTAGAAAGAAATTTATACGCACTCACTAACCCTACGATCACATATGTATTCTCTATACTTTTATAGAATCAGAAAATTTGACTCATGTCAAAATTATAGAGCACACATTTTCGGAAAGCTCGATGAGTCTATAATAGGCTCTATAAGCTAGTATACCAAACTGCAATCTTAGCAGAATACAAACTTCAGGCCCATTCCTCAACGGAACTCTTCAAACAAAGAAATTCAAATGGATCTCTTCGCTAAAGAAACCATTCAGAAACACCATTTTATATTCCTAGTCAAAATATACAGTCTAGTATTAACATTAACTAAGAGATCCAGATTATTCCATTAATGTGACTAAAGACAAGTTTCCCCAGAATTTACAATAGATTGTTAAGTATAACCTTTCTCACTGTCACACTATAAAGTTCAAACCTTTAATAAGCTCATTTCGTTTTTTCTGCGCAAATCATTTACATATTTTATGAACAATTCATAATAAAAGCTCAATCAAGTTCAAAACTCGATTGTAGTAAGTTAAGAACAATCTTTGATCTATGGTTCAATGCTAACTTTCGAATTCGATATCAGATATCGCTCCCACTATAAGTTATATGATAATTTTCTTTGTTAAGAAAACAACATAACTATTAAGTATTAATTACTTCGCAAATGATTCTAACATCCTATTGGACTTATATGGAAGATGTCTAAGGGTCTTTTCATTTAATTAATTATATGGTACCATTTACAGTTCGTCATTCTCACAATTGACTTCAATAAGTCAAATCTTCTATACAATCATCATCATTCGATGTCAAACACCAAGTGATAAAATAATTTTATTACTCGGGATCATAGAAAAAAGATAATCAAATAAATAGAACAAATGATAAATTATTACTTGTACCTTTGAGACACAAGTACTTTCAATTGTATAACTGTTATACAAAAGAAAGATTCAAATCTCAAACTTTTCAAGATTCGAATTTTCTACTTATACATATTGTTGGGGTTTTGGGCGATGGGAGCAGCGGAAGCGCGGTTTGAGCAAAATCGTAATTTAAAACTTTTTCAAATTACCGAATAAATTATTCAATATCTAATATGAATAATTTATTCATATTTCACCTAAACCAATTTATTCGATATCAAATAGCGACATAAATTCAATAGAAACTTCGCAAAACTTTTACGAAAAATGTTTTTCCGCAAAATGACGCAAAACACGTTTTTGACCAAACCGACCACCCGACACTTATGGGGACTGCCCAAGTCAGTCCCAATAGTGTCAGGTCAGTTCATGGGCTGCCCCAACAGTGACGGATTTACTTTTTGGGTAGCCGTCACCCGGTTGACACAAAAGTCACCCGGTAACGCCGTTTTTGGCCGTTTTCACTTATTTCAACTCGGAAACAATTTCCGGCAATTGTTCCAACACCCAAAATACATCAAATACATTAAAAAAACACATTTTTCATCAAAAAATCAGTACACTTCCAGGTCTGAACCAGTAACCGAATTTGCCAAAAATTCATGCTTTAAATCCAATTTTTCAACATTAATCAAATTAATTACAACACCAATCAAAGTCACCAAATATGAACAACCCAAGAACAATTCTAGGTGCCACAAGAGTGGTCATAACACTCTAGAATAGAAACTCATCAATAATTGATTAATTTGGACAATAATTACACTAATTACTTCCAAAAACTATTTCACACTTGCAATATAACTTCCAATCCATCATCCACGACCAAAAGCCCCAAAATTTCAGGTTTGAAGAAACCCTATAACATTTTTAAATCATGAAGAAACAAAAATCATATTTCTAAGCTTAGGGTTTTGAAAACTTACCTTAAATCTCTCAAATCCTTAGCCTTTTTCTTTGATTTTTCCTTCAAATCTTCATGGATTAATCAAACAAATTTGAAACCCATTTTCCCTTTTTTTTTCTTAGGACTCTCTGACCGGCGTAAACACAAACGTATAACGCAAGCGCACGTATCGTTCAAGTAGTATAAAAATATCGATCCCACGAGGACTTAATTCCTACTGTTGTTATTAATTATTGAATCTATTTATTTACAGGCATCTAATTATAGGGAGAAAGGAATTGATTGCTTTTGGTTGGTTGAATATGGCTTTGCAAAATAAAATAAAAACAGACACAAAAGAAAATACTAAGGAAAATAAAAGAAAAGACTCAAGGATCTAGGGTCGTGACTCCACACAATATTATTATAAAGATGAATTGATTCTCTTATCTATGTGTAATAAATCAGTTTGCTAACCTGGAACACGAAAATATGCAAAAGCCTATGTCGATGGTCAGACGCAAATACCCAGTATAAGCCAATTGAACCATATGTCTATGTCAACCAAATTACCTGGATTCATTAAGACCAAGTTCCAATTATGGCTACCCCCGTCCGACAGGTATATGTCTATCCTGTAAGGAAATCTATTAAAGGGTTATCTATCCTCAAGGAAGATCGTGGGCTATTGAATCTAAGGCTGAAACCTAAAATCCCTATGTCTAGTTCATTTTAAGTTTACCACATCAATCTTATTAGTGATCAGACAACAAGAAGCATTAAGCTTAAGACTCAATAAACAAACTAAAGAATTACCCATAAAAAGAAAATCAATTATTAAGTGTGGATATTGTGTTTCATCACTTCCCTATAATACAAATAAAATATTGGGGTTGGGGATCCACTTTTACTATTTATAATTTAGACATCTCCCTTATTATAATATAAAAATTAATCGTGAAATTACCGACCAGCCATAAAGGCGGTATCCTCATTAAATTAGATTTTAATTAAGTCCGACCAGCCATAAAGGCGGTATTATTATTTGTCCATAAACCAGTCATATAGGCGGTAATTATCTGTCACCTAAAGACCAGCCATATAGGCGGTGTCACATTATGTTACATAATTAAAACCAGCCATTAAGGCGGAATCAACTCTTAATTCATATTACTATTTCCATATTATAATTAAAGTGAGATTAATCTACCTTTACTATTTATAATTTAGAAATAATAATACCGCCTTTATGGCTGGTCGGACTAAAAGCTTCACCCTTCCCCAGTGGAAAATTAACTACAAAACATAAAAGAAATGAGAAGAAGAAGAACTACTATTATTATTACTACTGAAAATTAAAATGCATAAATTAAATATTATTTATATATACAAAACTAGATGCAATCCTCTAAAAACAGGGAAAAGCTCCCAAGGAAAGCACCAGAAATGAAGTGGTGAAGGCCTGAATTTATAGGCATTTTCTGGATCCAGCGTCGCGACGCCAAAGGTCCCAGCATAGCGACACTGGAACGCATTTTCAGTCAACAAGGGTTGACCACGCGTGATCTGTCGGCAGAATCTGGTGATGACACGTGTCACGCGGTGAAGGTGGTGCAATAAGAAGACGACACGTGGCACACGGTGATTGGCTGAGCTTTCGGTCCAATGAAAAGTTGACACGTGGCACGCGCTTAGGATCGGTCAAATGAGAGGTCGACACGTGGCAACATGGGATTTTTTTTCCAATATTCAGTCCAATGAGAGATTGACACGTGGCATGCTCTTGCTTTGGTCCAATGAGATTTCGACACGTGGCAGCCGGTACATTTTAGCAGATCTTATGTGATGATGACACGTGGCACGGCGCACGTTAGCAAAGTCGGCGCACGTTAGCAAGTCCAATTTCTCAGATTCTGACACATGTCCCTCGGCGTACGTTAGTATGGCCGGCGCACTTTAGGCGTCGCGACGCGTAGGGTCTTGGCGTCGCGACACGGACAAATTACCGAATTGCCCTTTTGTCATTTTTCCTCTATTTTGGCCCCAAATTGCTTCCAATGCTTTCCCAACTTTATTTATCTGCAAAATAACACAAAACACATCAAAATGTTCACAAAACCCGAGAAACTATACAAAATATTAGGTTAAATGAGTGGGAAATAGTGATATAAATACCACTCATCACTCTCGGCAATGAAGATGACCAAGTGAGAAAGAAAATAATTTTTTTTAAAATGGAATTGCCGACACTAGAGGGGCAAAATGGTCATTTTATAATTTAATCAAATTAAATTATAATTAAACTTTATGTTATCCAATCAAAATTACACACATAAAGTCTAATTTAATTCATGCCATGTTGACCAATAATAATTGGACAAATTCCACAACATTTATGGAAAATTTTTATTAATTAATAATTCAAATATTTAACAATTAAATATCCAAATGATTAATTAATATAATTATTATTATATATGTAATTTTATTTACAATAAATAACAAATACATATATTGATGGCATGTGTCAAAATCTCATTTGACGAATAATTAATGTGTATCTAATCGTATTATGTATCAAATACAAATACACATAATTATTATCGGACAAAATCTCCTAATGCATGTGTTATCGTTTAACCGATTAAATGATCCGAATTAACTCACTTAATCCGGTGAAATATTATGAATAACTTGTATTATTCGTATCGAGTTACCCAAGTGCTCAACGAGTACACTTCATATTGTGTGACTCTCTAAGTTTAGGTTTATCCATCACGAAATCCATTTCGTGTCCATAATCCACCCATTCATGGATTATGACGACCACAGATAATCTCGTTAAACTATGCAAGTCGGGGTCATTGCATACGTATAATCTCTCTGTTACAGGCTATCCATATTATACCTGGGATATAGATGAGAACGTCAAATCTGTTCGGTATAATATAGTCGACTTTCAATTTATAATCTCTAAATAACACTCGAAACTGATTTCCGAAGTTATACCACAGCCATGGATTTACTAGATTGTAAACACGTGAGGATGCCTATGCCTTATATACACGACTGACAGATCCTATCTTGATACGCACAGGATATCATGAGCATCAGTCCACACCCAACGAACAAGTGGAGGTCTGATCATGAATAGATCGTTAACGTGACTGCCAATAAAGTGTGGAGGATAACTCATATATCCACAGTGGTATCTCAAGTCGAAGGACCACTATGCTCGCTCAACTTGAGAAGGTTCCTATTGACATTTGTGTACCATCTATTAGGAAACCTTCAGTGAGTCGTTCAGTGTCTTATCAAATAAACACCTACATGTCTATACGAGTCTCCCGAGACTCATGGTTCACTGGGATAAACCATCGGACCAAGTCACAATATACGACATGTATCAGTCTCAGCAGATTTTACTAACCGACCCGTGTTAGTAAATCTTGACCAGGAACTTTATTTAAGGATATACATCTTATAGTGCGCTTCCCAATGTCAATTACAATCTACGTTGTAACTGTGCACTACATTGTAAATCCTAGGGTCTTTGTCTAATATACACGTATCACTAAATAAGATTTAGTTTCGATCTAATTATAATCAGATATCTAATCGTAATTAGATCAATAAATGTATAAAAGACAATGGTGCTATCATTAAATTATTAATATTATGGAAAATAAAATTGCTCGTATTTATGAATCGGACATAAATACGATCCGAATTGGCACTCCGAGCACCAACCCTAATACATATCGTATACAAAACTGTAGAGTAATGGAACCATAATCAAAAGGATAAATGAGTGTTACTGGATCATATCCTTAAAAGTATCAAAATTAATTCGGTAATACTCAATATAAAACGAATCAAATCATATAAGATTTGATTCCTCTCACTCACAAATTCCACCACGATAGAATCGTAGAAGAATGATATTGAGTAAGAATCACATTCATTAAATAATTTTAGAATTAATTGCCCTAAATTCATTTGTTTGATCATATCAAATATCCCCGAACAATTCAAAGACTCGCGATGAATTTTAATGATATAGTTTTCAAACTTCAGATCGAAATTCTTTGAACCAGTCTAAATATTCTATCCACTTTTCATCAGAATAGATTGAAATTATCGAACCTTTCAAGACTTCAATATGTGTTCTTTCATAAAGACGTAACTAAGTCATGAAAACTCATTAATTATCTTACGAAGTAAAGAAAACTACCCAAGATAATTTATAATTCATTAAACTACATACATTCAATGTATTAGTTTAATAAATTTATGGTCCAATGACGATCATTGGTTAAATGAGATTTTAATCACATTCCCTAAATATAATATTCATTAAATGGATAAGGATATGTGGTTTGAACTCGTATCAGACCGTCCTTTATCATATGAGATAAACATCTAATGCTTAAGTGATAAAATTTCATAAACTACTGTTCTAAATTATTTACATTACTAAAAATATTTCTTAATTTTTATCTCTACGTCAATGACACTACTAGTCGTATTAAAATATGTAACAATTGTTAATATAGAATAAGTAACTATCCAATAGTCATAAGTTCTGATATCAAATATCAAAACAATCATTAAATAATATTTTAAATAACTAGACGGGAGATTCGATATCCAATACCTAAAGTTATCATGTTGTGAGAATCGATATTCTCTACACACAACTATGCACTACACACAACTATGCATATCTCATTTCTTTAGCTTTCTAATTTGCCTTCAACTATTCACAACAATTGTAAATAATTGACAAGCAAATAGTTTCGGACACCATAGGTCATCAAAGACAAGAAACGATATTGACTAATAAACAAATACCTAATGGATTTTCTTAAAGCCAGTCAAGAATCTCGAGATATGAACCATTTCATGTCAATCCTTACAACACAAGACACTATTCTCTCTAAAAATAATATCCTAAACCAGTCTACTCTAGAACCTATTCTAGAAATCTATAACCATAAGTGAAGTTAGAAAACATATATCAAATATGCATGTAGTGGATTAGAAGTTAAAATCTATCTATAAGACGGAATAAATAAAACAATAGCGGATAATTTTCATAACATTACACATTGTTTTAGTTATGGAATTTTAACCTAGCAGTGTCTCCCACTATTTTATGTAATACCACAATCCTGTAACACCCCGCCAGGGGAAGGATGCTACCGGCATGAGACATAATTAACCTATCTCCATAAGCTTATAAATTTACAGAAAATCAGGCATGGTGTATCCTAAAACTTGACAACCTGGAACAAAGTCCAGCATCAAACAGAACCTATAATAGACATCAAATATATAAAAAGACCTCAGGTCCACACAAAACTAATCAAACTCAAAAGCAACACTTAAGGGCTTCGTGCCCACAACATCAATAAACTCAAAACTTTAACTTATTAATTCAAAATAGCATGCTCAATGACCGCATAAACACACACTTATAACGCAAGCGCACGTATCGTTCAAGTAGTATAAAAATATCGATCCCACGAGGACTTAATTCCTACTATTGTTATTAATTATTGAATCTATTTATTTACATATATCTAATTGAGGGATAAGAGAATGATTGCTTGGTTGATTTGGTTGATTGTAGTTTTGCAAAATAAATAAATAAAAGACAAAAGAAAATACTAAGGAAAATAACAAAAGACACAAAGATCTAGGGTTGTGAATCATTCTAATATCATTTAAAAGATGAAGTGGTTATTTTATGTTTGTGTAATAAATCAGTTTACTAACCTGGAACACTAAATTATGCAAAAGCCTCTGTCGATGGTCAGACGTAAATACCCAGTTTAACCCAATTGAACCATATGGCTATGTCAACCAAATTATCTGGATTCATTAAGTTTAAGTTCCAATTATGGCTACCCCCGCTCGACAGGTATATGTCTATCCTGTAAGGAAATCTATTAAAGGGTTATCTATCCTCAAGGAAGATCGTGGGCTATTAAGTCTAAGGCTGAAACCTAAAATCCATATGTCTAGTTCATTTTAGATTTACCACATCAATCTTATTGGTGATCAGACAACAAGAAGCATTAAGCTTAAGACTTAATAAGTAAACATTTAAATTACCCAAACTATTAAATAACCTCTTATAAACCGGTGATATTAGAATTCATCACAACCCAAGATAACTAACACATAACTAGGGCTAGTAAGAACTTAAAAGTAAAAGACATAAAATAAAAATACTAAAAAGTAAAAGACATAAATTAAAAGCTGAAAAGTAAAATAAAATAAAATGCTAAGGTAAAAGGAATTACTTTTACTATTACTAATTTAGATATCTCCCATAAAATAATATATAAACTTGTGATAATATTACCAACCGACCAGTATGGCGGTATCCTGATTAAGTCAAATTAAGTCCAACCAGCCATAAAGGCGGAACCAAAATTAAATTACCAACCGACCAATCTGGCGGTATCCTTGATTAGTCAGATTTAAACCAGATTAAAATTAATTTACCAACCGACCAATATAGCGGTATCCTTTTTAAGTCAATATTTTAAATAGTGAATATATTATTTTTAAGGGAGATTAATCTAAATAGTAACAGTAAAAGAATTACCTTTCACCCTAGCTGGGGAAGTTACCTTCTAATGGTAAAAAGTAAAGACTGTAAAAAGTAAAAAGTAAAAATTAAATTACTATTATTACAAAACGTAATTAAAATTATTTACAAACTAAAAATTAAAAACTAAAAAACTAAAAACTAAAAGAATCTAGAGAGAGAAACTCTCTCTTTAGATTGAATAGAAGAGAGAGAATGGTACACTGAATTCTGAAATCTCGAGCTCAATTTATAGGCGCGGGTAGGCTTCGGGCGTCGCGACGCCAAAGGCTTCAGAGTCGCGACGCTGGAATAGTGAGGCGTGGCACAATGACAGCTTGACACGTGGTGATTCGGATTAGAAGATAAGGCAACACGTGGCGAGGCGGCTAAGAGCTCAATTATTATGATGACATGGCGATGACGTGGCAAGGCGGTTGAGATCAATTGTCGGCACCGTAAGATTGGGACACGTGTCACGGCGTGATTGGCTGATGATGACATGGCATGTTGACTCAGTTGACCTGCTGACGTGGATGATGACGTGGCATGCCGTGTGGAAGAGTTGACTCGTTGACCGGATGACGTGGTGACACGTTGGATGACACGTGGCACACGTGGCGATGGCGACTGTCGGCACCGTAGGATGATGACACGTGGCACGGCGCACGTTAGCAAATTGGCTGTGATCGTGACATGTGGAGCGGCGCATTTTAGCAAAGTCAAACTTCTCAAATTCTGACACGTTGACCTGGCGCATGTTAGCAGATTCGGCGCATGCTGGGCGTCGCGACGCTGAAGGTCTAGGCGTCGCGACGCTGGAAATTACCAAAATGTCCTTTTTGTCCAATTTTCACTGTTTTGCCCCAAATCACCTCCAGAATGTCCTGAAACTTTATTTATCTACAAAATAACACAAAACACATCAAAATATTCACAAAACTCAAGAAACTATACAAAATATTAGGATAAATTAGTGGGAAATAGTGATATAAATACCACTCATCACACCCCCAAACCTAACATTTTGCTAGTCCTCGAGCAAAACATAGAGTAAAATAACATAAATAAATTAACTAAGCCACTTTCTTAGGGATCACGGTTGCATTTAGCATATGCAACAAGCCTTTAAACCCCTAGGTGTCCCTAGTGGACGAGTTGTAGTCTCGTGAGGGTTTACAACAATGATACCCACAAACATTTTACAAAAGTAAAATGGTATTAAAACTAATGCACACAAAAGCAAAAAGACAAGCGAAAATAGAATAACGAAGTTAGTGACTAATCAAGTGAAACTTCTACTTCAAGTTACTAGTTGTTTTGTTTCTTTCTAAATTACCGAATAAGTAAATTCTCCGATTATTTTTACCATTCTCCATATACACAGCCAACAAGATATATAACAACTCATTTTTGCCCACAACAGTCACAAGTGCAGTTGATAAGAGAGTAATTTTTTGTCCTAAAATTCCATCAGATTTCACACCTTTTTGTAGCAATGGAATAATTTTTTCTCATTTTTTTGATTTTTTTTTTTTTGATTTTTCTCTATTTTTTATTTATATACAATATCTTCCATCCATGTAGCGAGTGTTGGGTCGGTGGCTCCCAAACCAGTTGGTTTTAGGGCACCAGGTGTTAAGATACCCCTACAGACTTAATTACTCAGACTTCAGATATATATATATATATATATATTTTGTAGCATCTTCGATCCATGTAGCGAGTTTTGGGCCAGTGACTCCCAAACCAGTTGGTTTTAGGGCACTAGGTGTTAAAACACCCTTACAGACTTAATAACCCGGATCTTAGATACTTTATTTTTGTACAACATAATTTTTTTTTTACTCCGTTGCTATTTGAGATGTTTCCTCCAATTAAACTAGAGCACTGAATATTACAAACTTTTCAATTACAGCTCATGTCCGTATGTTTCTATGCATGTTGATAATACCTGCTAACTGAGCATATGAAGATTCATTTCAGTCAGTGTTATGGAGAATTCACAAATTAAATAATTCAAAAGGAAATAAACAAAAGTTAACTTGTTTCGAAATAGGTTTGAGATACGTCTCAGGAGTGGAAATTCCTTACTCGGCTATCTTTTACCAATTTCACTCTTTTAGTCAAAATAAAAACACAAAAACGCAAAATATTTTTGTAATTTTTGAAAATTTTCCAATTTTTTGTATTTTTCGAAAAATTTTGGACTAAAAATAAAAATAACACACAAACTAAAAACAATGTACTAATCAACTAATTCCCTCCCCCAAACCTAAATGAGACATTGTCCTCAATGTCTTAAATACTAGAAGAAGAGTTTAGAAGGTCGTAACTGGTTAGCTGAAATTTTACAGGAAAAATTACTGATTAAGATTTATGTCCAAATTACGGTTCTTACCACGATCGCTATTTGGCCACTTTTTTAAAATTTTGGCAAAATCTCCTCTAAATTTTTGATTATCCAACACAACCTAAATCTATCAAATGCCACAAATACCCCAATTCAACTCTTCGCCCCCACAACTATGAATCAAAAATCTATCAACACTTCCACAACTCAAATCACATAACCAATCATCCAAATTTTCAATTTTACCAAATCAAAATTTTTTTTTTATCAATTTTACCGTCAATTCCAGATTTGGCAATGGAGGATACGGATCGGCTTGGACTTGGGTTGATTTGCTGCTTCTCGGTTTTGGTTGTGGGTTGGGTCTCGGCAGTGGGTTGACAGTGGTGGCTTGGATCTGTTTTGGTGATGTCTCGGTTCCGGTTTTGGGTGTTGGCTTCACGGGTTGGTCGGTTGCAGTGCTGGTGAGACACGGTAGTGGCTTGGCAGATTGGCTTGCGGTGGTCGAGGGTGGTGGACGGTTTGGCTTGGCGATGGTTGCGGCTGTGGATCTCGGTCAAAGGCTCACGGTGGGGATGGATCTTGGTCGAAGGTTGGAAGCTCGGCCATGGGTCTCGGCTCTGTTGATTCTCGGTGATGAGGCTCACGGCAAAGGGTGGAGATGGTTTTGGTTTCGACGGTGGTGGCTAAGACTCGGTGAAGGAAGGGCTCGGTCACGGTGATGAAGGTAGTGGCTCGGTCACGGCAAGGGTGGCTCGCGGTGGTGTTGATTCGGTCTCAGCAGTGTGGATCTTGGTTTGATGGGGTTGGCTTTGGTTGAGAGAAAATGGTGAGATCTGTGAGGGAAATGGGTTCTGTTCTCGGCGGCTGCTGTTTTTGGGCCTGTAATCGATCCAGTGTCGCGACGCTGAACTTTGCCTGGCGTCGCGACGCTAGAATTTTTTTTTTTTTTGGCAAAACCATGTCTTGCGACAGATAAATCCATAGGGACGCGTCCCAAGAGCTGACTCCTTACTCGGCCGTCTCTTCTGGATTGACTTTATATCTTTGTGATTTTGTCAAATTTTTATTTTGAAAATTCCCGCTTGCACTGGCTTGCTTTGTCCTGAAAAATTCGGTTTTTATTTTTCCTGCAAAACTAACACACAAAATTAAAAAGTTCACACAAAATAAAACAAATTACAACAAATTGCATGGGTTGCCTCCCTGTTAGCGCTAAATTTTTTGTCTTCAGCCAGACGTGACTGAAATCTATCTGTCAAGGAGGTTTCAATGTCGTTTTGGATGTCCGATTAAAGACAATCCCATGCGCGTTGCTTTTGAAGGGTCTATTCCAACGGTAAAGTGGCAAAAAGAATTTTGTCTCATTCAGTGCTCGTGCCACCTTTTTGCTCCTTGTTACTCCAGTGATTCCTACAAAGAAAGAAAGAAAATCAGAAGGTCTCGTATGGTGCTTGACTTGGAATGGGAGTTCCATTCTGTCAAGCTTCTGGGCGATATCTTTGATTTGTACTCCCCAAAAGAGCGATGTTTCTCCTGAATGCTCTGGATCTTTATTAAGGTCAGACATTTGCTCCTCCATTTGCTCTGTTTCTTGCTCCACCTTTTCTTCACAGATGAATTTGAAAATTTCTGCATTTAGCTCTTCATCTGTCATCTGTGAACTGCATACTCCATAAGTATCAACGTGAGGATGTGAAGATGTTTCTGGCATTAGTTCTTCATCCTCTGATACGACTGGAATGAATGGTTCAGGTAGATCTTCATCAAACATCATGGTAAAGCATGCTCCAAGATCTTCATTTTGAGGGTTGAAAGTTTGATCCTCTGTTGTTGGTGCAGTTGGTACAAATAGCTCAGCTTTTTCATCCTCGTCAGAATCTGAATAATAAAAGTCAAATTGAGACTTTGCCGGTTCGGGCTCCTGAACTGATACCTCTGGTTGTTGATACTGCTCAGCCTCATCCTCTGTTGGTGTCATTGTGGATCTCTGGGTACTCGAAGGCTTTGTCAGTTTCATCTGATAATTCTTCTTGAGGTAACTGTCTCGTTTGATCTGTCAGTCTCTGAATGAATTCTGATTGTCTCTGAATACTTTCAAATTGATTCTGGCATGTTTCAAGCATTGTATCCAACTTTTCATCTTGTTTCTTGACCCAATCTTTGAGTATGTGAAGCAACTGATCTTCCTCTGATGGTTCTGGTTGTTGATGAAGATCATAGGTGGATGGTGGATAAGATGGAAAATGTGGTTCTGTGAAATGTGATGGCTCGTCATACCATGAAGGATCTTGATAGCTCTGCCACCCTGGATGGTAGTTGTATTCGCAATAATCTCTAGGGTGGTTACCATTACATATGTCACATCTCCCCATTGCGTTCTGTTGAGCAAATGTGGTATTGCTTGGTTCTGGCATCCAGTGATAATTGTTGGGCTGGACAACAGGCCTCAGAAAACCGGACTGTTGCTCCAAATGGGGTGTATCTTCTTGTAAAGCTCTTGATCTCTCAATCTCTCAGTAGTGTTCCATTTTTAATCACCTGAAAAAAAAGAAAAAAAGAAATAAAAATTACAGATAAAAATAAAGAAAATTAGATATAAGTAAATTAGATAGCTTCAAAATTAATAACTCAAGAAATATAAGTCCCTGGCAATGGCGCCAAAAACTTGACCGGCGTAAACACACACGTATAACGCAAGCGCACGTATCGTTCAAGTAGTATAAAAATATCGATCCCACGAGGACTTAATTCCTACTATTTTTATTAATTATTGAATCTATTTATTTACAAATATCTAATTGAGGGATAAGAGAATGATTGTTTGGTTGATTTGGTTGGTTGTAGTTTTGCAAAATAAATAAATAAAAAGACAAAAGAAAATACTAAGGAAAATAACAAAAGACACAAAGATCTAGGGTTGTGAATCATTCTAATATCATTTAAAAGATGAAGTGGTTATTTTATGTTTGTGTAATAAATCAGTTTACTAACCTAGAACACTAAATTATGCAAAAGCCTTTGTCGATGGTCAGACGCAAATACCCAGTTTAACCCAATTGAACCATATGTCTATGTCAACCAAATTATTTGGATTCATTAAGTTTAAGTTCCAATTATGGCTACCCCCGCCCGACAGGTATATGTCTATCCTGTAAGGAAATCTATTAAAGGGTTATCTATCCTCAAGGAAGATCGTGGGCTATTAAGTCTAAGGCTGAAACCTAAAATCCCTATGTCTAGTTCATTTTAGATTTACCACATCAATCTTATTGGTGATCAGACAACAAGAAGCATTAAGCTTAAGACTTAATAAGTAAACCTTTAAATTACCCAAACTATAAAATAACCTCTTATAAACCAGTGATATTAGAATTCATCACAACCCAGATAACTAACACATAACTAGGGCTAGTAAGAACTTAAAAGTAAAAGACATAAAGTAAAAATACTGAAAAGTAAAAGACATAAATTAAAAGCTGAAAAGTAAAATAAAATAAAATGCTAAGGTAAAAGGAATTACTTTTACTATTACTAATTTAGATATCTCCCATAAAATAATATATAAACTTGTGATAATATTACCAACCGACCAGTATGGCGGTATCCTGATTAAGTAAAATTAAGTCCAACCAGCCATAAAGGCGGAACCAAAATTAAATTACCAACCGACCAATCTGGCGGTATCCTTGATTAGTCAGATTTAAACCAGATTAAAATTAATTTACCAACCGACCAATATAGCGGTATCCTTTTTAAGTCAATATTTTAAATAATGAATATATTATTTTTAAGGGAGATTAATCTAAATAGTAACAGTAAAAGAATTACCTTTCACCCTAGCTGAGGAAGTTACCTTCTCATGGTAAAAAGTAAAAACTGTAAAAAGTAAAAAGTAAAAATTAAATTACTATTATTACAAAACGTAATTAAAATTATTTACAAAACTAAAAATAAAAACTAAAAACTAAAAACTAAAAGAATCTAGAGAGAGAAACTCTCTCTTTAGATGGAATAGAAGAGAGAGAATGGTACACTGAATTCTGAAATCTCGAGCTCAATTTATAGGCGCAGGTAGGCTTCGGGTGTCGCGACGCCAAGGGCTTCAGAGTCGCGACGCTGGAACAGTGAGGCGTGGCACAATGGCAGCTTGACACGTGGCGATTCAGATAAGAAGATAAGGTGACACGTGGCGAGGCGGCTAAGAGCTCAATTATTATGATGACGTGGCGATGACGTGGCAAGGCGGCTGAGATCAATTGTCAGCACCGTAAGATTGTGACACGTGTCACGGCGTGATTGGCTGATGATGACGTGGCATGTTGACTCAATTGACCTGCTGACGTGGATGATGACGTGGCATGCCGCGTGGAATAGTTGACTCGTTGATCGGATGATGTGACGACACGTTGGATGACAAGTGGCACACGTGGCGATGGCGACTGTCGGCACCGTAGGATGATGACACGTGGCACATCGCACGTTAGCAAATAAGCTGTGATCGTGACACGTGGAGCGGCGCATTTTAGCAAAGTCAAACTTCTCAAATTCTGACACGTTGACCTGGTGCATGTTAGCAGATTCGGTGCATGCTGGGCATCGCGACGCTGAAGGTCTGGGCGTCGCGACGCGGGAAATTACCAAAATGCCTTTTTTGTCCAATTTTCACTGTTTTGCCCCAAATCACCTCCAGAATGTCCTGAAACTTTATTTATCTACAAAATAACACAAAACACATCAAAATATTCACAAAACTCAAGAAACTATACAAAATATTAGGGTAAATGAGTGGGAAATAGTGATATAAATACCACTCATCACTCAACACGACAATCAAAGTAATAATCAAACATTCCTAAACCTATAAGACTTCTCCCAGGTCACTTACGAGGGTGATTGCAACTTGAGTAATCCGTGTCTCGAGCATAGCTTCCAAAGACGAAATGGTTAACCCATTTGGTAGCCAACCTGCAAAACTAGCAACTGGTTTGGTGTGAGTTATAAAAAATCAATAAGTAATCATGCTCGTATTACAAACAAACATATAAGTCAAACATGTCATAACTTTTCAGAATAACCAATTTATTACGAGTTCAGAGTTATCAACTTCTTATTATTTTTTATTCTATACGCACGTCAAAATCTCATATTTACATATTTACATGTTTCCAATCTAATGGCCAGACATTCAAAGCATACAAGCATATATTCAAATATCACAGAGTACGTCATATAACATCGAAACTATTTCAATCACATTAAACATAAAGTCACATATTTATACTTATCACGAAAACATCTTTGAAATATCATCAAATCGGTAAATCAAACAAACTTTTTTCTATTCGGTTACAAACTATATTCAATACCAAAATAACTTACTTCAATATCAAAATAAACTTTCTTTAATCACGATAACCTTACAATAGCTTAACATTCGGGATTCATATGCATTTACATATACCGTAGCACACTTCTCTTATATACATACAATACAATTTCAGAATTCTTACACATATACGTACATATCAATACAACTTAGCAAACATGCTTTATAACATCTGATAGTCACATCAATTTTCAAATCATTCATGCATTTCACATAAGCATACATTGTCCATACATATTACGAGTTCTATCATACATATGCATACACTCAAACATACATACAATCATCGTGCAACCGACTACGAAGCACATATAACATTCAATACATCAAAGAACACATCATCAAACAATACATACATACGACTGGCTTACACATACTATGCTTGTACGAGACTCATTACCTATTTTAGAATAGGTATGAGATAAATGCTGTCCGAACGGATTCCTAACCAGCTCGACTACTACACCACGAAATCACCAACCGATTGAACATACACCCATGCACACATATCACGTGGCACAAACTCATCACACGATTTCTCATACACAAACATATACATGAAAAATATTATTTTATCATTAGAATCTTCATACACATACGTATATACATCAAACATATGAATATACCAATTACTTCGAATTCAGATACCATAGCCTTTAACAATCTTCACATCCTTTATTTATCAATCAAACATATTCTGTTTCAGAATTCTTATTTGAAAATATTGATACAATATCTTACCAAATATATATTTCCATTCATATATGTATCCTATCAATCACGTACTTCTATCATTCAGGAAAGGCTTAGCTTATACCAACCGAACATCTATACAGCTAAATCGTATGCATTAGTCAATGACAAACTTATTCCAATAACGCACATCTACACATGCTAATACAAATTCAGAAATCATAACTTGTTCTTTTTACCGATCTTATACACTCAAATCATACTTATCTTATCATTTCATACATATATAAATACACGTTCATATACTTATGCATATACATATGTATACTATTACAAGTTCATATACTGACATACATCAACCCATACATATAGACATCAATCTCGTCAAACATTTCACTTCATAACATAACATTAACAAAAATCTATACATGTGGTGGTCGATTCATTTTACTATACATAATCTCAAAGTTTGTTTTCAAGATCATCTCTTAACATCCTCGTTTTATCCTAAACACTTCAATCATATATATATATATATATATATATATATATATTTAAATCACAAGTCAACAAATCAAGCACTTATCGCATGAGTTACTTACCTGGCTTCGCGAGCACTCCAGGTCCTAGTCAAATCTGTCAAAATAAATGGCGAAACACCGTCAGAATCACAACTTACAGAATTATCGATTTAACTACGATAAAATTCTGGATCTTTCTAGGACAACAAGATCAAGTCCGATCTCAATAATTTCAGTTTCAATAAACTTGAAACATCGTTACAAACTAATTTGAGCCACTAGCTAACTTAAATCATCGGTTTACGTGTTTTTGAAAAATCTTCCGAAAAAGTTTCCACAAACGCTATGGAAGGGTCCCGAACCCTCCGAACCTGCCCGGATTTATCTAAACATTATTGTATCATCATATATATCTCATATCTATCAATTCGATCAAAAGCACATCAATACACACAAAACATACTTTTACCAAAAACTTACTTAAGCTATTGGATCGATCCAACTTGTTCCATTTTCACTTGAATTATATCAAATACATATATTCAATATACTCATACCCAAACAATTCAATTTATATCAATACACTACTCTTTGAAGTTACTGGATACATCCGAAGATTTAACAAAAAATTTAAAATTAACGACTTTTTATCGGGAGGTCTTACCGAGATTTCGAGGGCATATATGGACCCCAAATGATCCCACAAACGTGCTGGAATCGAAAGAATTCTGATCGGAGCTACTTTTCATTCATGGGTCACTATTCATCATAGTTTCCTTCCACGTTTCACGTGCCACCGTGCATGAAACACAAAATCTTTCACTGCCAACTTGTAGTATTCTCTAAGAGCTTCAATTTGACGGGTGGCTTGGGGTCGTGAAATGAAGCGACGATCCGGGATCGAGAAACCCAAGCCGCGTGTTATCTCCGCTGTCTTACGCTGTTACTGACGTATTCGGCGTCGCCGCCGGCCACTGTTCGACACAGGGTGGCCGGACGCAGATTCTGGTGTTGTTGCGATAGCTGGCCGTGGATGGCTGGCCGTCGGCGTGACCAGGTCGTCGCTGGTTCCATTTTGGAGACGGGGGTACATGTGTGAGATGTGGAAAACTTATGAAATTTTTGTAATTTCTTGAAACTTCGAGGTATATATAGAGAAGTTTTTCAAAAATTACAATCTGACCCCCGAGAAATTATAATCAGGTCCCTGCCATGGGGCTTTCACAGAAATTCACATTTTAAAAGCCCCTCTGATGTAAATTTTGAATAGTGTTCAACACGAAAGTTGATCGTCTCGGAAACAATAGTCCAATAGTTCAAAAATAAGCTGAATTGGAGTTCGGTTACTATTTTTATAGCCAAAACAAGAAAAGTTTACACGTATAACGATATAAACATATATCAAGTAACCGGTTCTCGAAATCACATGCTTTCCAATACGACAAAGCTTCACTTTAAAACGTTCTGATCTATTTTCCAACACATAAATTCTTATTTTCGAATCTCATTCCAAATCCTTAACTTTAATTCAGAAACCTTCTAGAACTACGTCAAAAAGTTCGAGATATTACAAATCCCCAACGGAAAATGGGAATTTAAGATTTAAATTGAATTTCATAGTGACAAATGGACCACATGAATATATTTCGACTCACAACTTTGGCACGTTCTCGCCTACGTATATTTACAGGCAGACAACTCATTATCAATCACACTCACTGTGACTCCTTATTTTGGTCTTGACCATTTCTCGTTGTGACAGATTTGGCACGTACAAGAGGCGTATCAAGGCTACATTTTTCAATGACAAACTCGAGCTACCTATGTAGTCCTGATAGTTTGGGCACATTCAGGATTTCCACTTTCACTTGAATTTGTCTCTTATCATATAAGTTCTACAGATGCAAACGAACTACCATAAGTAATTAATGTGTATCTAATCCAATTATGTATTAAACGATTCGAATTAACTAATCCGATATTATGTATTAAACGATTTGAATTAACTAATCCGATAAAATATTATAAATAATCGGTATAATTCATAACGTGTTGCCCAAGTGCTCAACGAGTACATTTCATATTGTATGACTCTCTAAGTTCAGGTTTATCCGTTACGAAATCCAATTCCATGTCCATAATTCATCCACTCATAAATTATGATGACCACAAATAATCTTGTTGAACTATGCAAGTCGAGATCATCGCATACGTAAAATCCCTCTGTCACATGTTATCCATATTATACCAAGGATATAGATGGGAACGTCAAATCTCTAAGGTATAATATAGTCGACTTACAAGTTCATGATCTATAAAAAAACACTCGGAACTCGCTTCCACAGTGTACCACGGTCATGAATTTACTATATTACAAACACGTGCAGGATACTTATGTCTTGTACGCAAGACTGACAGATTCTATCTTCATACACATTGGATATCATGAGCATCAGCCCACACCCAAGGAACAGATGGAGGTCTAACCTAAATAGGTCGGTGAAGTGATTGGCATCAAAGTGTGGAGGATAACTCATAAATCCACTGTGGAATCTCAAGTCTAAGAACCACTATGCTACTCGACTCGAGAAAATTCCTATTGACGTTGGTGTACCATCTATTAGGAAATCTTTGGAAAGTCGTTCAGTGTTTATCGAATAAACACATACATGTCTATATGAGTCTCCGAAGACTCATGGTTCACTGAGATAAAGCATTGGACCAATTCTCGATATACGACATGTACCGGTCTCAACGAATTTTACTAACCGACCCATGTCAGTAAATCTTGACCATGAACTTTATTTGAGAATATACAACTTATAGTGACGCTTCCCAATGTCAATTACAACCTACGTTTTAACTACGAACTACGTTGTAAATCCTCAGGTCTTTGTCTAATATATACATTTCACTAAACCATATTTAGCTTCACTATAATCAAATTAGATCGAATATATATAAAAGACAAGATGTGCTATCATAAATAAGTAATATTATGGGAAAATGAATTGTTCGTATTCATGAACCGGAAATAAATACGATCTAAATTGACGCTCCGACCACCAATCATAACAAGAGCTTCGTATGGGAAGTACACCCGGATTTGACTCGATATATAAATAAATCTTTAATATTGTAAAATATATTCTTTTAGTAGAGTTTTTATTATTATTTTGAGATAATGTAAAATCTATGTTATTTAATCATTGATCAATCGGCGATTAATCAATGATTAATTGTAAATTACTGCTCGAACTATTTGACCATATTGATTTTGATCGATTTAAATTGACACCATTATACAAACGATTTTGACCTATTAATCGTCCAATTTCCAATTTACGATTTTTCAAAACTCATCTGATTTCACTTTTTAATCTATTTTTTATTTTTAATATCTTTTTAGAGTTTTCATTAATGATTTTATATGAAAAAACCGAAGGATTCTATTAAAATAATTAAAATATGAAAGTATGTTTTGACTTAAATTAATTATTAACGTGATAATAAAAATTTTAGATTGTTTAACAATTTTTTTATCATTAATAAATGATTTTTAGTGATTTTTGGAAAATTTTGAGAGATAATTTATTTTTATTTTATTTTTTTATTTTAAGTTATGCAAAATATTAACTCTACCATTTTCAATTAATTTCTGATTAATCTACGATTATTTTAGATTAATCGCAAATCGCTCTCTGTCGAGTGTAAAACATATGATCCAATTCTATTTTTTAAAATGTATGCGATGATATTGATGAGATCTTTTTCGCAAAAGAAATAATAACGGAGGAGTTGACTTATTTTACAGAAACATGTGGTTACCATACATATCATATTATCATTTTCAGCACATACATAAATTATTGAGTAATTATATTTGTATAAAGCGAAGATAAAATGATAGTAAAATTTAATTATAAAATATTAATATTTTATAATTAAAAAGTAATTTTAACGCAATCACTACGTAAAAACATATCTACCTTGACAGATAATTTGTGACAGTTTATGAGAAAAAAATATTTTTATCACAGTCTATCAGACTGATGACAATATATTTTATGTCAAAAAATTTATGACGGATTTATGATAGAATATTATCTGTCACGAATGTCTGTGACAGACTTATGATAGAGATTTTATCTATCATAAAATTTATGACGGACTTATGATAGTAATTTTGTCTATTATAAAATTTATGAGGGATTTATGATAGAAATTTTGTCTATCATAAAGTTTTGTAACAGAGTTATGATAAAGCTTTTGTCTGTCACAGATTTTATGACAGATTTATGATATAATTATATCTATCACAAAATTAAAAAATTGCTAATTATATGCGCGATTTGGGACTCAAACATGTTACTTCTTATATTTTTCTTAACGCTTTACCACTGGGTTATAAACATTATTTGTGTTCTTTATTATAACTTATTATAAATAAAAATATTTTAATATTTCAATTTTTGGAGCCACAAATTAAACCCTAAAATCTAAACAAAAATCAAACAAAACACTACAGCAATATTGATTTTTAGCATCGAAAAATTTCGTCGTTAAAAGTCAACATTTCATCTTTAAAGGTCTTCTGCGTCGAAGTAAAATTTTGACTCGAAAGCTTGGTCGAAGAAGATATTTAGTATTAAAAACTGATTTCGACGCTAAAAATATATCTTCAGCAACGAAATATTTTTTCGCTAAAAGTACTTATCTTTAGCATCGAAAATCATTTACGACGCTAAAAGTAAATACTTTAAGCGTCGAAATAAGTTTTTGACGCTAAATACATTCCTCGACCAAACTTTCGCGTCAAAATTTTACTTCGACGCAGAAGACCTTTAGCGACGAAATGTTTCGACGCTAAAGGTGAAAATAATATAAAAATAAAAAATTTGTTATAATTAGTTTTAAAAATTAATTATAACAAAATTGACATTACAAATTAATTTCAAACTAAATTTCATTACAAAACTAATTAAATTTTTAGAAAACATAAGAACATCATTATAAATTTGCTATAAAAAGTATAGCAAAGATATCTTTATTGATATAAAAATAAAATTATAAAATTTATCACAACAAACAAACATAAAATAGTAAACAAAATGATAAACTATATTTTTCTATATATTTTCTATGTTTTCTTCATCTACACTTCCATTTTCTTCATCTTCACTTTCATTTATTTTTCATTTTCTTCACCATCTTCATTTCTACCATTTCTTCATCTTCATATATTCTCTTACATATAAAATAAAAACATTGGATGTTAACATAAAATACAAAAAATTGAAACAAAACCCTTAAGGAAAAAAGAATAAGAGAGAAAGGAATAGTAGGAAAGGAAGAAAGTGAGAATAGGAGAAATGAAAGAGTAAATGAATATTTATAGGAAAATAATAACTTTTAACGACGAAAGGCTATTTCATCACTAAAGGTCCTCAAATAGCGGGAATTATTTCCGTCAAATTTTGATCTTTAGTGTCGAAAATTCGTCACTAAATGTCAAAAATTTAAATATATTTTAGAAGGCGATAAATTCAAATTTTAGAAGGCGTGAAATTCAAAAAATAAAAATTTTTCGACGCTAAATGATATTATTTTTTTTTTAATTTTTATGGCTTTTGTCGCTAAAAATTTTCATATTTAAAAAAACTTTTGTCTTCCAAAATTATATTTAAATTTTTGACATTCGACGCTAAGAGTTTACCATTTAGTGTCGAAATTCAAATTCGACACTAAAGGGTTGCACCTTTAGCGTCGAAAGAGTTGTTTGACCCTAAAGATCTATCATTTAGCGTTGAAAGAATTGTTCGACGCTAAAGGTCTATCCTTTAGCGTCGAAATTTATATTCATCGTTAAAGGGTTGAACCTTTAGCGTCGTAAGAGTCGTTCGACCCAAATCTAAAGTGCTGGGTTAGATGCTTGGCTATAGTCTTTATATATTTGTGAATGAGATGAGTAATTCTTTGATTAGCAGCCTCCGAGAGTGTGCTTTAGTAGCTAAAATTCTACCTTTTAGCGTCGAAATTCAAATTTGACATGACAAGGTAAATGTTTAGCGTCAAAAGTGAAGTTGCGACATTAAAAGATCATTATCTGCGTCGAAGCAGTTCTCAATGCTAAATATCTATATTTTTAACGTCGAAAAGACTTTTTCGACGCTAAATAATTTATTAGCGTCGAAAAATAATTTCAACTCTAAAGATTTGGACTCTAAAAATCTCTTTTCTTATAGTGAAAGCACATTTTATCTCTCACATTTCCTTAACCAGATTCGTTTCTTCTCAAAACAAAAACAAAAACCCTCTTCACATCAGACATTATTTTTCCTTACACAAATATCATTATTCTAAATTAATACGCGTTCAAAGCACTCATATAAAGAAATGGAATTGCACGCGTAAAACAAAAATTTGTTTAGGAATTAAGTTATAGTAGCCTCCACTATCATAAAAGACAACGTTGGAAGTAGGTTTGCATTTTTCAAAATGGAAACCAGCTGCATTGCATTGCATTTGTTTGCACTTCACAAAACAAATCCCCCACTTTCGTTTCATTTCATTTTAAAATTATGATAGTTTCACTTGTAGAATTTTTATTTTTTATGTTTAAAATTATTATTATTTTAAGTATTAAAAGACAAAAATTTGATAGTATTCTAAGAGTGCAATATTAGTATTGTTATTCATTTTATTTTAATTTACGTAGTTGAAGATAAGTAACTCAACATCTGTCTAAAAACAATTATAATATCTATTGGAAGTTTCTTTATGGTCATACTAAATAATAAGACTAGTATTATAATTAAGATTTCGGGAAAATTCTAAAACCATAATTGATCATTGTAATAATAACTTGATTGAAAGTTTCGTCATGCCAAAAACAAATTTATTTATAATTATATCTGTCTCAAAATATAATTATAGTATCTACGCGAAAGTCTTCGTAGCTATCCTCTTATTACAAGTTTCAAAAACGCTTTATTGTGTGTCAAATTTTGATATTTGTAACACAAAGTGGGAAGCATGTGGTCAAATTTCAGAAATAATTTTCCCTCGCCACTGCTCCATTTAAGTGGGGAGATTTGACCCCACTAACTTTTTTTAGAAAATAAATAAATTCAATAACGGGAGAAATATCAAAAGAGACTCTTTACATTTTAATGGCACCTAAAGTCTTATATCAAATTTACCACTTACTTTGTTTATATTAATTTATATATTTTGATTTGTCTAATCAAATAATTTATTTTAAGACGTTTTAATTTCCCCCACTAAACATTTAAGTGGACCAATAAGGTCTCTAGCTAGTTAGTGGAAATCTGTAGATAAATCTCTGTATGAATCACTTAAAAATGTTTAATTTCGTTGAAGCAAATATTAGATTATAGTATTGAAATTACACGTGTTTAAAATACAAGATTTTGGTTTGCTTTGATTTGACAATCAACAATAATGGTGAAATTGTTACGTGATGGAACTGACATGCATAATTCAATTTAATATAATTATCATAATATTAACTATTAGAATTAGGTGGGGCAAACGATAGTCCTATTATCGTTGAATGGACTTAAGAGTTAAAAAGTTAGAGACAATCCACACACAAAGTGATTCATTGTAATTTTAATTTTACACCTAAATCTAAGAAAAAAGTACACATTGTAATAATTGTTGGGTTTAGTTTTGGTTGGAAAATTCCTTAACAAAATATGTCCAAGTTTGTTCTCTCGTTCGATCAAAAGCTTTCAGAGGCTCCACGTGCAAGTTGCGTTCTTCTCTCCGTGCGAATGAAACTTGTCAAAGGTTAATGTTCGAAGGACGTTCGAACGAGTTTGCGGCAGAATGCGTGTTAGTCACGCGTTTGAGTTGGGTTCGAACGTCCTTATTTCGGACGCATTTTAAAGGCTTTTTAGGGCTTGGAAAACCTTACTTATATAAATAAAGACTTAGCCACTTTACCCTTAGTTGGAAACACAAAATACAGAGCCACCTTATTCATTGCTTCCACCTTCTTGAAAATTTACCTTGAATACTTAATTAATCTCATATCTTTTTTCCTTTGATAAGTTTCTCCTTTGATAACCATCAACAAAAACACAACTCTAGCCAATACCCTAAACCTTCAGAGTTCAAAAGTGGAGATTGGTAGTCGAGGTTCCGACATCGCGAGTTCGCGGATTTGATTCACTAAGAAACTTTAAAGGTTATGAAGAAGGATGCTTGGTGCAGGCTCGATGAGTTCTTTGAGTTATTACAGTAGAGGTATTTGAGTCAGTAAAGTTGTTGCCATGGGTCATATAACCATCAGTGTAAGTTTTCTCTACATAGTGAATTCGGGTGGTAACTCTTGGAGTTAGTGCTTGGAGCGTCAACCTGAATAATGTATTGTACATTATATTTTATTATTTATTAATAAAATAACTACTTTTTCATTTCAAACTTTATTAATGGTAATGTCATTATGCATATTAGATTGATATATAAATATGTTAATAATGACATCGACCTTAGAATAGTCATGTATATGGATGATAATTTCGCCCACAAACCCGTAAAAACCCACATGTAATGGGTAGGATTTGGTAAATATTTAAGCAGGTTTGGTGTGAGTTTGGTAATTTAAAACAAAACCCGCTACCGGTTTAGTGCGGGTTTGGTAATTAAGAAAAACCAGCGGATACCCACTATCTCCAAACTTAATTTTTTTTTGTTATATATTTTAGGGTAAAAAAATCACTCATATAAAAAGACTCACTAACTTATAATTTTTGAATTGCTCCCTCTTAGTATTTTTGAATTACTTTTGGTCATGGTTCAATAATTTTGATGATATGAATCTAACATAATGAAAGATATTCAGCTAGTGATTCATGGATATAATTGTGATAATATGAATTTGACATTATGTTATAAATATTTTAAATTTTTATTTATGTGTCTTAATTTGTGAACTGTCAAATTTGTTTTTGTATGTTTTGAAAAGTATCAATATGTTTAGTTAAAAAAATTGTATTATTAAGATCATAAAAGAATTCAATATTTTAAAAACCCGCAAATAATCCATTGGGTACTAGTGCGGGTTTGGTAATTTATTTTGGTAATATATGCGGGTTTGGTAATGAAAATTAAAACCTACGGCAGATATGATGCGGGTTTGGTAATTTATTTACATATGCGGGTGCGAGTTTGGTAATGGAAAACTCGTACCAAATTCTACCCACTGCCATCCCTAGTTATGTAGTAATACTGAACACTGGGTGATCCGACATTGGGATATTATTTCTATTATAAACTATTCTTAAAGTAAGTATTCATCGTCGTTGGTTTTGGAATATAGTAGAATTTCTATAACCTAGAAGATTAACACATATTGTATATTGGAATTAGAGTTCTAGTGGTTTAATCCAATGAACCATGAGCATGGGAATCTCATATAGACATGTGGGTATTAGTTGGAGTGAATATTGAATGACTCACAGGTAATTCCTAATAGTTGGAAGTACACACCACTATTAATAGGAATCTCCTCGAGTCGAGTAGCATATGTGATCATTTGACTATAAGATAACAATGATTTTGTGTGTGATCCTCCACACTTTGATACCTTATATGACATAGACATTTTATGGTCTCGCCGGTAGATATTTGTTGGTTATGGATTGATACACTCGTTAATCAAGTGTGTATCAACATAAAATCTTTCGGCCCGTATGTGTACCACAAAAGATTTAGGTATCCATGTGAGTAAGTCACGATTCTTAAGACTTTGGAGCCAAAGCCGATCACCTATGGTGGATCACATATATCAGAAATATTTTTTGATTAGTTCTAAAGAATCGTGGACATGTCGACATGAGATGAGCACCTTGGAAACATGATGGTGTAATCTATATTTCATAAACACAACTCGGATAGCCTACGACGGAGGGATTGTTAAATATATGTAATGACCTCGACTTTTATATTTTAGAAATGTTGTTCGTGTTCTTCAAAAATTCGGAGGTGGTCGAATTGCGTACATATAAGCTAGGCTTATATGACGAACTTATCTGGACTTAAAGAGTCTCACAATATGAAGTGTACTCGTTCAGCACTTGGGTAGCCGATAATTTGTGACAATAAATAATATTTGATATTATAATTATCAACTAAAATAATTAAGTGTTATTTGATAACATTGATTATTTACTTTGACCCAATTGGATTAATTAGGTTAATCCAAAATCACATAAGGGCTTTGTTAAAATTTCATAAATATCTCTACCATTAGAGGATAATTTGTTAATTACAAATAAGTAATAATATGTGTATTTGTCTTGATTTAATTGGATTAAATCAAAGTGGTAGATATTTAACTAATCCATTAATTAAAATTTGTCTTGATTTAATTGTATTAAATCATAGTAGTAGACCAAGGTGATTAGTCACACCTAATTATACATATTTGCACAAATTTGATTAAGCCCGTTGATTAAGACTTTTATTAATTAAAAATTACATAAGTTTTGTTGTAAAATGCAAGCTTGAGAAAATTTTTAATCAAGCTTGAGCTTAGGAAAGTTAATCTTGTGAAAGTTAAAATAAACAAGAATTAGAAATATTAACCTAAGTAAAAGAAGTGTTTAGAGAAGTTTTGGAAGTTCTCTACAACATTTCAACAAGGAAAAATCAAGATTGGATCTTGGAATAAAGCTTGCTAGCATTTGAATCAATATTGGGTCTTAGAGTCAAGCTTGCTAACTTTGGAAGTTATCTACAATATTTTAACAAGAAGAGGAAGATTTGATCTTTGGTTCAAGCTTACTAGGTAAATTTGATTTTATCTAATAAGCTATGTTTTGTATTTGATACATAATAACATAAATTGAAGTTGAAATTAGGCTAATAAATTGTGTATGGATGTTTTGGAAACATAAACACAATATGCTTGTGATTAGGTCAAAATATTTATGTTGGACATAAACATAAAATTAGAGTTTGGAACTATAGATGAAATCTAGGAGCTATGACTATCATTCTAGAATCACTTGACCATCTTTGGGTGACCTAGAATTGTTCATGAGTCATTTCATTATGGGATTCTATTTGATTTGTGTTTTGATTCAAATAAATAAATATATGTATATATATATATATATATATATGTTTGTTTTATAACATATGTTGATGTTGGTTTTGAATTAAAATTATTTTGGGTGATTTTCAAATTGTGTTTAAGATTTTTAAAATTAAAAAAATAAAAATTATGCTTCACCGCAAGCAGCTGCACATGCGTTGCAGCGCAGCATGCATGCTTTGTATGCTGCTTGCGCTGATACACGTGTTCAGTTCGGGCGACGCGTGCTCTCTCTGGTTTTCTCCCATTTTGGTTTTTCCAGACTTCGATTTATCCCTAATTTTTCCTAAACACTCGTAATGGAATTAGTATTCTATTAAAATATTTAAAAATACATCCATGTTTGATATCCAATGGGTTAGACCCACTTCTGCTGAACGTGACACCAAACTCACCCTAAGGGTCCCACAACCGCCCCAACAATAACATATACCCATAGTGGTTTTTCTTTGTCAAGAGTTTTCCACTCAGTCAACAAATATTCATGTTGATTGTTTGTTTATTTTTCAACTCTTTAATTATTGCTTAGATTAAGGGTGTGGCCATTAATTAGAAATAACGATGTATGTTTTTAACCATAGAAATAATAATTATGGTTCATCTTAAATTATTACAGTTAGATTTATAATTTCTGCAATTTACTCATAGGTGTACAATGGTCAAAATCTTTCAATTGGTATAAGAGCCTCACCTTGATCTTTTGCCCTTTAACAATAGATAGAAGCTAACTCTTGAATTATCCTTCATTGATTGGATAAATTACCCTAATTGGAAGGTGCGCATGAGAGTGATCATCAAATCTCTGGATAAAAATGTATAAATATTTGTTGAGTATGGGTGGAAAGAACTCATGGTCACCCTAAATAGGGGTTTCTATTCCCAAGGACAAACTTACAAGGTCCAAAAAGGAGTTTGAAGATAAAAATGGGAATAATAAAGCCATTAATGCTATACACACTACTTTCTGCTCCACATAATTTAGAAGAGTCTCCATGTGTGAGGTTACAAAGGTTGCTTGGGATGATCTCCGTGTTAGTGTCCTAGACATACCCAAGGTCTCTGATGAGCGGAAAATATATCAATATTTACCGCCCCTTTTACTTAATATTTTGTTTAGTTTCTCGGGTTTGATGAACGTTTTGATGTGTTTTAGTTTATTTTGCAGATAAAATAATATTCAGACACAATGAAATCATTTAGGATGAAATGTGGGTCAAATAAGGGCAAAAATTGGACTTGACATATTAATTTTGGAGATTGGAAACTTGAAAGGGCGTTTTAACGAAGTGCAGTTTTGGAAATTCCAATTTTGCACATCTGTCGTATTTTAGGCATAACGTTTTACTCAAATATCGGATTGAGCTGATTAAGTTCCAGATTAAATAAGACTCAAAGATCTACAACTTTGGAAGACAAAATAATTTCGAATTCTGAATATTTCATGCCTGAAATTGATGAACCATCCAGAAGTGGGTTGTGTGTAATTATTAAAGTCGTTTTCAATCATTTTCAAAGCAAAAAATAAATTAATAAATAAATAATAAAAATTATCAAATCACCACCAAACATGATAAGCAATTAGTGGAGCAATTAATAATGGATTTGGTGGAGTAATTAGTGGAGCAATTAATAATGGATTTGGTGGAGGATTTGATGGAGGCAAAATTTTGCCTACAAATACCAAGCCATTTCATTTGTAAATTCATACTTTCTTCTAAGGAATTCCTTAAGAATACTAAGAAGATTGTAACTTGTTTGTTTATTTACAGCTTTCAGTAATTAATTTCCACTTTGCACTTTCTTTTCTTTACTTTTCAGTTTTTACTTTCCGCAATTTACTTTTACGCACAATACTTTTCTTTCTTTAATTTTCAGTTTTTACTTTTCAGTAATGAGGAGGTAACTCCCATTTGCTGGGGTAAAAGGTAAAACTTTTATTACTAATATTTAGATTAATCTCCCTTAATTATATTATATAAACTAGTTAAAATCAGACTTTAAGCTGACTAAACTGGATATCGCCTGATTGGTCGGTTGGTAATTAATTATTAATTTGACTTAATATGGATACCGCCTATATGGCTGGTTGGTAATTATCATGCAAAGTTAATATATTATATTAAGGGAGATATCTAAAAAAAAAGTAATAAAAGTAGATACTTTTACCTCAACATTTTCTTTTAATGTACTTTTACTTTATTTACTTTTCAGCAATTTACTTTCAGCATTTACTTTTCAGCAATTTACTTTTCAGCAATTTACTTTCAGCATTTACTTTTCAGTAATTTACTTTCAGCATTTACTTTTCAGCATTTAATTTTCAGTATTTAATTTCAGCATTTTACTTTCCGTCATTTACTTTTTAGCAATTTACTTTTCAGCATTTTACTTTATGTCTTTTATTTTATTTAAGGTTTTACTAGCCCTATTTATGTGTCGTAACTAAGTTAGTTATCTGGGGTTGTGATGAAATCTAATATCACCGGTTTATAAAGGGTTATTTTATAGTTTGGGTAATTTAAAGATTTACTTATTAAGTCTTAAGCTTAATGCGTCTTGTTAATTGGCCACTAATAAGATTGATCTGGTAAATCTAAAATAAACTTGACAAATGAATTTTAGGTTTCAGCCTTAGACTTAATAGCCCACGATCTTCCTTGAGGATAGATAACCCTTTAATAGATTTCCTTACAGGATAGACATATACATGTCGGGCGGGGGTAGCCATAATTGGAACTTAAGCTTAATGAATCCAAGTAATTTGGTTGACATAGACATATGGTTCAATTGGGTTAAAATTATCACCATTTCAAATCAATCAATCAACCTGTTAGATACTAGTAATCATTTGACCTCATAAAATTAATAGATTAGGTATTAAGTCATCGTGGGATCGATATTTTTTATACTACTTGAACGATACATGCGCTTGGTTATACGCGTGTGTGTAAGCACCGGTCAGTCCCTAATACATGATTTAGTGTGTGAATGATCAAGAGAGTTGTGGAAAAACTTACATTGATCGGATGTTGATTTCGAAAACTTTGTATGTTTGTTGGAAGCTCCAAGCCTTCTTTGAGTGAATCCAACCCAATGGCGAGTTTCCCTATCACCTTGATTTGCTCTTTAAGTGCTAGCTTTGGAAAATTTTGCAACAAAATTTTCTTTTTGGATAAGAAGAAGTCACGGTAAAAGCTAGGAGAAGAAATGAAAGACTTTTGTGTTTTTGATAATTTGTTTTCTAAAAACCAATTACCAAAGTCAACCTCAAAAGTTGGTATATGCTTTACCAAAAGCAAAAGCAAAAGTGTTGGAGGGAAAAATGACATTAAATGCCCTCAACCACTTCCATCACTCAAGTAGACACTTGATATAAGTTGGTGGGCCCCACTTAAATTCAAAATTCAAGTGGGCTTGTTCAACACACTTCGGACTCGGGTTCGTTTAATCCGTTTAAACGAATTTTCTGTCGCAACGTAATTAAATAATAATGACTAGCAAAATTATTACGAAAGTCGCTCGTGAATTAATTCTAAATTAATTCTTTCGCTTGAATTAAAATCCAATTTTAATTCCGCTTTGAAATCCGATTTCAATTAATATATTTAATATATTATTTAATCGATTAATTCCAAATTAATCGCGTTCTCTCTTCTATTTGAATTTTATCCCAGATAAATTATTGCCGCAATTAATCATAGATTAATTCTCTCTCTCATAATTAATCTCAGATTAATTTTGTTCGAGTCAAATGTCATCGGTGAATCTTTGGGAAGCGACCCAAGAGATCCCTGGATATGTTGGCAGTAAATCCAGTTGTTGGAATATCCGAACACGTGTGTACCCCGTATCACGTTCTTACCGATTTACAATGCATGGTTTGCTTCTAGCAAAGCACCGTGCCTACCAAATTCTCCAGAAATATTCAACGAAGAATATATAATATATATCAGGCATAGTATACTTTGTATTACGTATTACGATCCAGTATCGGATGTCACTTGATAGGCTTAGGGCTGGAATTGGTTCTACCTCGTACGAAGCATATATCGGATCACTAGCAACTAGTCTATTTAATCGGATAATCATGACCTAGTCATACTATCCCGATAGCTGCAGCATTTGAGAGTACTAGTTCTGTATCCCTGCGTGATCATAATATCCATTTGACTGAAGTGATACTTCCATCTTGACATCACATCCAATACATTACGATTCTCAGTAAACCCAGAAGATGCGTACATAGAACCTGTTAAAGCCCCGGACGACCAAACCAAAGCGTACCGATTGTCACAAGTATTAGCGATGCAAGTCTCAGGTTAAGACCAAATACACCTACCCTGATGTGGAGTCCCATAGACACATAGTCATACTACCAATGAGATTCCGAGGGGTCTATCCAAAGCGAATCTGTTCCTGTACCATCGGCAAACAGAACCTCCTATTACACTTGCATGAGTATCCAATACTCAAATATATGAGAACTATGTCGTTAAGCTTCCATAACGCGCACATGTGTAATATTAGCCTATTCCGCATTATCTATGTCCAGTCTCGATAATACTATGACTATGGAAATTTAATGATTAAACCTTTCATTGATTAATATTATCTCATATCTTATTAATCCAGTACTAATCATATGGAATTTTATAATTTATATATCCTAGTAATCCAATTACAAAATGGTAAAAGAGCAATTTCCTTTGTCACATAGTTAATTTGTACAAAAAACACCATGTCTTTTACAAATAGTGATGCTATGGGTCATAATTGTCCAACAATCTCCCACTTGGCCTATAGCCAATCATTCAAGTGTCCAACACCTGAACTATGTACGGGTCGCTCATGCTTATGCTGAGATATCGCTTTCGCCAGCGGATATGCAAGGTTATTATCTGAAATGATTTTTTGATCTTCAGATGAAACCATCGAAATACATACTTGGATCATTGATAAGACCGTAATTCCTTAGCCTGTGTTGTAGCCCAGCTCAGCTGCTAACAGAACTACTCCTAATCTAATTAGGAATTTTATAGATCCAAAATGCTTCTTTTGTTGCCTCAGCTGTAGCAATGTATTCCGCTTTTATTGTTGAATCGGCAACAATATCTTGCTTGGAAGATTTCCAGCTCAATATTCTGTTGTTCAAATAAAATATGTACCCTTATTGTGACTTACAGTCGTCTTTATTGTTTTGGAAACTTACATCGGTGAACCTAGTCACCTCAAGTTCTTCATCTCCATAGATTAAGAAAATATCCTTAGTTCATCTAAGATACTTAAGGATGTTCTTAACATCCATCCAGTGACCATCACCTGGATCGGCCTGATTGTGACTACAGATGCTCAAAGCATATGAGACACCAGGTCGCGTACATGTCATAGCATACATGATCGATCCGACTGCAGAAGCGAACGGGATCCGACTCATTGAATCTCTCTCATCTTATCTTTTAGGACACATGTCCTTAGATAGAGAGACGTCATGTTTTAATGTACAAGTTCTCAGAGAGTGCCAATAACTTTTAAATCTATCCCAGTAGATCTTTATTCCTAGAATAAAGGTTGCCTCTCCCAAGTTTTTCTATGGAGAATTTTAATGAAAGCCAAGCTTTCACCGATTTTAATATGGGAATGTCATTGCTAACAAGCAATATATTATCATCGTATAGGACAATCATTGTCAGTGCGCTCCCACTAACCTTATTATATACATAAGAATCATATTCGTTTTGAATGACACCATATACCATTATGATCTCATTAAAACGTTGGTTCCAAGAATGCAATACTTGCTTCAATCCATAAATGGATTGATTTAACTTGCAAACCTTGTTTGCATGTTTTGGCACGACAAAACCATTAGGGTTTTGTATATGAACAATCTCCAAAAGGTTTCCGTTAAGGAAAGCGGTTTTGATGTCCATCTGCCATATTTCATAATCGAAATATACAGCTTTAGCAAGCATTATCCGAATGGATTTAATCATGACAACAGGTGAAAGGTTTCATCGTAATCGACACTATATTGATGACGATACCCTTTCGATACAAGCCTAGCTTTGTACGTTTGTATGTTTCCATTCATGTCTGTCTTCACCATGAATACTCATTTGCTACCAATAGGCACAATGCCTTTTGGTACATCAACTAGTATCCAAACTTGGTTGGTATACATGGAATCCATTTCGGACTTCATGGAACCTTGCCATAAAATGAAGTCGATACCTTGTATCTCTTCCTCATACGTGGCTGGTTCGTCTTCCTCAATAAGATTGATATATACATGAGGTGAATCAGAAACCCATACCTCTTAGGTTGTTTTCCGACTCTCTCCGACCTACGCGATTCTTGTGTATTAGAAGATTATGGAACAGTCTCATCCTTAATTAACTATTCGTGTTCCGTTAGGGATCGGTGCCAGGAACAGTATTACTCTGATTTTCATCGAGCTCTACTTTCCTCTGACTTACCACTGCATTTAGGAATTCCTCTAAGGAAAACCGCATGGAGAGCAACAAATATTTTGTTCTCTTATGGGTTGTGGAAACAACATCTTTTGGTTTCCCTAGGATAACCAATTACAAATAGGCACTTATCCGGTTTGGGTTGTAGTTTGGTACCATCCAAATATTTAATTATATGCCCAGCATCCCCAAATCTTTAAAATGAGAAACCTGGTTTCTTTCCTGTTCATATTTCATATGGAGTCTGTCCAATAGACTTTGTCGTAACCTTTTATAAAATAAGTATTGCATTGTTCAATGCGTATCCTTAGAAGGAAATTGGTAGCTCAGTGCGACTCATTATTGACCTTACCATGTCCAACAAAGTTCAGTTTCTCCGTTCGAACACAATGTTCAATGAGGTGTTCCGGGAGGAGTCCACTGTGAAAGAATACCATATTCTTTCAAGTAATCAAGAAACTCATTACTTAAGTATTTTCCACCACGGTCCAACCATGATGTTTTAATACTTTTGCCAGTCTGTTTTTCTACTTCGTGTCGAAACTCTTTGAATTTATCAAAAGTTTCTGATTTATGTTTCATAAGATACACATAACCATAACGTGATGCAACATCTGTATAGATTACGAAGTATTCATATCCACCTCTAGCCTGACTAGATATGGGCCCACTACGTCACCATGAACGAGGGCTAACAGCTCGGTGGCATATACACCTTTACTGCTAAAAGGCATTTTAAGCACTTTGCCTAATAAATAAGATTTACAGACGTCATATGAATTAGGATCAAATCCGTCCATGTATCCACTCTTCAAAAGTGTGGATATACGAGTCTTGTTAATGTATCCCAAACGACAATGCCATAAATAAGTCTCAGCTCGTTTACTCAGTTTAAGTTTTTGTTTGTCATGTTATATGTTTGAGATTCATTTATATTCAAAATATAAAGACTATTATTAACATCTGTTTTACATATCAAAATGCTATCTTTATATACAAAACACCTAGTGTTCCAGAATACAAAGGTACACCTGCAACAGGTTAAATAAAATGCAGAGATGATGTTCCTTAGTCAAACTAGGTACAAGAATAACAGTCACCTAATGTAATTGCATGCCCCAAGGGCAGATACAAAATATAGGTCCCAACGGAAAAAACAGTGACTCTCGTCCCGTTTCCAACTCGTAGGTCGATCTCGTCTGAAGCCAGTATCCTGCCAATCAGCAGATCTTGCACACCAATACATATGTGAGTACCACATCCAGAATCAAAAATCTAATTTTTAAAACTAGTAGCAGACATGTTTATAATAAACATACCTGAAGCCAAAGCCTTGCCCGTCTTCTCTTCCTCTAACTCCGCTTGTACTCACGGCAGTCACGCTTCCAGTGACCCCGTTTGCCACAATATAGGTAGACGTCTTGGGATATGTCTTTAGTCTTCCCAGAAGACTGTGATGATTTAGCCTTGCCCATTTTCTTCCTTTTCTTCACACCCCCAGAAGCCTTCGGCCAAGCCTTGTCCATCTGGGATGTCGAAGTAAGGTGCGCCTCGCGCTTCTTACCCTTTAGAAGCTCTGACTCTGTCTCCTTGAGCATAGCCATTAACTCTCCAAGAGTTTTCTCTTGGTTTATCATATTATAGTTTATGATGAACTCGCCCCAGGATTCGGGCAAAGACTGTAAGATCAAATCTATAGAAGTCTCGGCCTCGAAGGTTATGCCCAGCTGACCTAGCTGTTCGATGTCAGCAATCATCTGCGACACATATTGCTTGACAGACGTACCTTATGACATACACAAGTGAAAGAGCTTCTTGTGCAATTCGTGCTTCTGAGATCGAAGATTAGATCTGTGAAGATCCTTCAATTTCAACATCATACTATAAGGATCCAATCCTTTGTTCTGACGACGAAACTGAGGAGTCATTGCGGCAAGCATGACAGATTGAGCACTCAATTTATCATCACAATGAGTCTTCCAAAGCTCATGCTCTATTATTTGCTCAACTTCGGGCTCAGGCCCGAGAGGGTTCTCTATAACATAGAGTAACTTCTCGGCTCCCAGGACTATCCTGAGATTCATCTCCCAATCTGGAAAATTTTTAGCCGTTAAAGACATTATCGCTTATGACGATATCCCTAACACTAATCTTTCCAGCGATCTCGATTGCAATAGTCCAACTATTCAATCAACGATATCAGGTACACTCAAAATGTAATGGTTACTATAGTCCAACTATATAATCAACTACAAGTGGAGTAGTTTCTTGTACAGTCTAACTGTTCAAAGAAAGCAATAAAAGATATTAGTCCAACTAATATATTTATAACAACGATAGATAAAATAAAAGAGCGCGTATTGGCAAGTATTTAAACGAAATTACAAATTTAATACTAGCCTCCCACTAATTTTCGGCGAGCCTCTAACCCTATGTGGAGTACTCAGGAAAACTAGTTTCCTAATGGGTTAGGATCCCGTTAAATAACACACAACCTTGACTTTAGCCAACAAATTGTATGAAACTTAACTAGGTAGATCTCTAAGATCAATTGGATCCCATCCAATTCCTAGATCCGGTAGGTGGACTTCAAGTCCAAAACATATATCCAATATATGCAAATATATCCAATATATTTCCTATCATTTTCCTCTGAATCAACTAAGCCTTGGCTTTGGCTCAACAAGCTTAATGATTCCAGTTAAGCGTGACCCATTGACAGTGGGAAAGCTTTGTAATCCACGTCGATGAACTAGAAGTGACCTTAAATTTGGCCAACAAGTCACAACCGCCCAAGACATGCGATATAGAACAAAGTTTTTGTGGTTCAAACACATCCGCGATGGACATTGATCTTGACTTTGGCCAACAAACCAATGCCAATCTTGGATCTTGAGAGAGAACCACTCAATGGAAGGAAAAACGCTTAATAATTTATAAGGGTTTTTCGTGTAAATTGGCATCCAATTTATTATCTTTGATTAGGTCTCATCATACATCCTTAAGCATGCATTCTAAAAGTATAATAAGGTGCGAAATAAATTAATAATGATATGCGGATGAATATATAATAATTTGTTCCTAGAACAAATCTCTCCATTTCCTCTCTCCCGCTGGCACTATTCATACTTCTACCCAATTACATAATACATTAAAGAAACCTCATTTACATTTAGGGGAATTGGTGAGAAGAGAAATACAATGAGAAAATAGATAATAGGCTCGACACGCAGGTCTAATTTAATAAATTCTAAATTTATTACAATAATTTCCAAAATTGCCCTCACCCTTCTAATATCCATCTGATATACATTATTCATACAATACATCCAAGTATTCACACATATCATGTTATTCAATCAATCTAATCCAATTAATTAATCTTTGAATTAATGACCATCAAATGTTCAAACAATGATTTGATTTGCGCGAGTCCAACTCGTTTATGAATAAATACTCAAAGTAAGTATTCTTGAATTATATCGAACTACAATTTTAAATCCAATTTTAAATTGTATCGAATACTAATTCATATTTAGTTCCAAATTAAATAATTATACTTATAATAGTGCCTTTTAGACTTGAATTCCAAATCCAATCTAATTGGGTCTCAAAGGCCCAATTAGTATCCAATACTATTCAATTAAAGTCCAATGGGCTTTTAATTAATTCTTTAGGCATGGGCTTTGGCCATTATGGATCAAACCCAAGATGCCAAGACCCAATTAGGAATCACCCTATGCCAAAAATCAATTTAGGCCCATTAGGCCCAATTAAATTATTTAAAGGCCCAATTGTCATATTTGGACTTTATGGAAATGGTTTTAGGTCCAATTTGGATCCAATCTAATTGTCCAAAACCAAGCTTGGCCCAACCAAGCCCATTAAGGCCAAATACAATAAAATTAGCCCAATCCAATTTTAAAGACTAATTTAATTAATATGACATTCCAAATTTCACATTATTTTAATTAAAGTGTAATTACCATAATTAATTAATTAATCCAATATTTCTAAAACATCAATTAAACTAATTAATCATGTTTTAATTAATCAACTCATGTCCAACACAAATTGAAGCAAAACAATTCATTCCATGCTTATAGCTCACGGTGTTGACAAGAAATTATCATGCGATTTGATTTCAATCTAATTAAATCAACATCTAACATACATTTCATGCCAACAATACATCCAATTGATAATTTTCAAAAAAAAAACAAATCACCATGAGCTAAATTAAGGGTTATATTCGGCCACTTGAAGGAATTTGGAAAAATTAGATCCAATTAATTTTTCTCAAATCCTATGATGCATAAATCTAATTCATCATCATCAAAACACAACCAAGCAACCAATTTGAAAAAATCATGCTCCAAACATAAAATCCCCAAATAAAGTATATAAACCATAGAATTAAATCATGGTTAACCTGGCTCTGATACCATTGTTAGTGTCATAGACATGCCCAAGGTCTCTAATACATGATTTAGTGTGTGAATGATCAAGAGAGTTGCGGAAAAACTTACATTGATCGGATGTTGATTTCGAAAACTTTGTATGTTTGTTTGAAGCTCCAAGCCTTCTTTGAGTGAATCCAACACAAGGGTGAGTTTCCCTATCACATTGATTTGCTATTTAAGTGCTAGCTTTGGAAATTTTGCAACAAAATTTTCCTTTTGGAGAATAAGAAGTCACGGCAAAAGCTAGGAGATGAGAGGAGAGACTTTTGTGTTTTTGATAATTTCTTTTCTAAAAACCAATTACCAAAGTCAACCTCAAAAGTTGGTATATGCTTTACCAAAAGCAAAAGCAAAAGTGTTGGAGGGAAAAATGGCATTAAATGCCCTCAATCACTTCCATCACTCAAGTAGACACTTGATGTATGTTGGTGGGCCCCACTTTAAATTCAAAATTCAAGTGGGCTTGCTCAACACACTTCGGGCTCGAGTTCATTTAATTCATTTAAACGAATTTTCTATCGCGACGTAATTAAATCCAATTTAATTAAATAATAATGACTAGCAAAATTATTAAGAAAGTCACTCGCGAATTAATTCTAAATTAATTCGTTCGCCCGAATTAAAATCTAATTTTAATTCCGCTTTGAAATCCGATTTCTATTAATATATCTAATATATTATTTAATCGATTAATTCCAAATTAATCGCGTTCTCTCTTCTATTTGAATTTTATCTCAGATAAATTCTTGCCGCAATTAATCCTAGATTAATTTTCTCTCTCATAATTAATCTCTGATTAATTCTGTTTGAGTCAAATATCATCGGTAAATCTTTGGGAAGTGACCCAAGAGATCCCTGGATATGTTGGCAGTAAATCCCATCGTTGGACTATCCGGACACGTACGTACCCCGTACTACATTTTTTACCGATTTACAAGACATAGTTGGCTTCTAGCAAAGCACCGTGCCTACCCAATTCTCCAGAAATATTCAACGAAGAATATATAATCTATATTAGGCATAATATACTTTGTATTGTATATTACGATCCAGTATCGGATGTCACATGCTAGGCCTAGGGCTGGAATTGTGTTTGCCTCGTACGAAACATATATCAGATCACTTGCAACTAGTCTCTTTAATCAGATAATCATGACTTAGTCATACTATCCAGATAGCTGCAGTATTTGAGAGTACTATTTATGTATCCATGCGTGATCATAATCTCCATATGACTGAAGTGATACTTCCATCTTGACATCACACCCAATACACTATGATTCTCAGTAAACCCAGAAGAGGCGTACACAGAACCTGTTAAAGCCCCGGATGACCAAAACCAAAGCGTACTGATTTTCACAAGTATTAGCGATGCAAGTCTCAGGTTAAGACCAAATACACATACCCTTATGCGGATTCCCATAGACACATAATCATACTACCAATGGGATTCCGAGGGATCTATCCAGAGCAAAGTTATTCCGGTACCATCGACAAACATAACCTCATATTACACTTGCATGAGTATCCAATACTCAAATATATTATAACTATGTCGTTAAGCTTCCATAATGCGCACAAGTGTAATACTAGCATATTTCGCATTATCGATGTCTAGTCTCGATAATACTACGACTATGGATATTTAATGATTAAACCTTTCGTGGATTAATATTGTCTCATATCTTATTAATCCGGTACTAATTATATGGACTTTTATCATTTATATATTTGAGTAATCCTATTACAAAATGATAAAAGAGAAATTTCATTTGTCACATAGTTAATTTGTACAAAGAACACCATGTCTTTTACAAATAGTGATGTTATGGGTCAAAATTGTCCAACACTCCGGAATGTCCATGAGGGCACACAATTTGTCAAGAACTCTAAACTTCAAGATCTTACTATAAAATTTGAAGTTGCTTGTATGAAGGAGGATGAAACCTTTGAAGAGTTCTATACTCAAATTAACGATATAGTTAATTCCAGTTTTAACCTATGTGAGACCATTCCTGTGAATATAATTGTTAGGAAAATCTTAAGGTCTCAACTTGAGAGATTCTTGCCTAAGATCACTGTCATAAAAAAGAGTAAGAATTTAGATTACCTGAAACTAGAGGATCTTGTAGGTAACATTAAGGTTCATGAGAGCAAACTTCTTGTGTTTAGAAGATCTAAGAACATTGCCATGAAAATTGAGAAAGTAGAAGCTAAAGATTCTCTTGATTATGATATATACCTTTTTGTTAATAGGTTTAATTAATTTTTTAAATAGGCATAAAATTGAAAAACCCAGAGAGAGGTTTAGGAAACATAGGTGTAATAGGCATGAGACTAAGAATGATAATGATGATGATAAGAACCCCGAATAAGTTAGATGTTATAAGTGTAAGGACTTTGGGTACATAACATTTGAATGTCCCACTTATCAGAAGTCAAGAGGCAAGAAAGTTAAGAATATCTCTCATACTGATGATGAATCAGAAGTTGATTATACTTATGATGACTCTTCGGAGGAGAAATACAATCACATTATATTTTTTTTCCAGTGTTGTTAATAAGAATGATGTGGATACCCATTCAAAATCCTCTCATCATGAATCTGAAGGTGAGGATGATCTTTAGGTAGCCTATATTGAGTAATACAATGAGAGCGTAGCTACCAATAAAACTTGTGTAGAAGTCAACAAAAAGCTGAAAAAGACAAAACTAGATAGGAATGAAGTTCAAGCCAAGTTAGATAAGAATCTTATTATTGTTGATGAACTCAATGAGAGAAATAGAGAATTAATTGATAGAGTAAAATGCTTAGAGAAAGAACTTGAAGATGCTAGAACCGAGATATATGTATTTTCTAGAGAGACTAAGGAGTTAGATCATATGTTAAGCATTGGTATGCCCCCTTATGAAGAGAAAGGTTTGGGCTTCATTGAGTCAAGCTGTCACAAGGCTTCCTCTTCTAAAACTGTTGTTGTCACAGCTAAGTCCTTACCTAATCAAGTTGAACTAACTTCTAAATGTAACTTAGGAAAGAAGCCTATTGACTAGAGTCAAATGACTCTTTCTGATATTCCTTCTCCTATGAAGCAACCTCAATCTAGAGGTTACGTTGATAAACCTCGTTCACATCTGACGTTTGTACATGTTTGTCACCATTGTGGCAAATTAAGACATATTAGGCCTAAGTGTTTCATGTTAAACAAACAGAAAAAGAATACTAAGAATTTCTACCTAGATTTGATTCTTCAAATCTAACTTGTCAAGTTGTTGTACTTTCCAAGTAGACACACTTCATTAGTGAGAAACTGATAATGGTGCCAATGAGTTATCAAGTGAAAGAAATTCCCAGAAGAGTTTAGGTGAGAAAAGAAGATACATTCTCAATCACTTCTGAATGCCTCAATCTTGAAAGGATTGATGAGACTTCACTTTTGTGTATCTCTTATAGGATGGCAATTTCATCTTCTTGCATTACATTTATGTATGCTAGCATTTTATTTTTGCATGATTGCATTTTTTTTTGTTTCATTTAGAGGTGAGCATTTGTTTTGTTCTACCACGATCCATATGGAACCAGACTGATTTTTTCATTATGGAATCGAGACCTATTCCTTTAGGGTCGGTTCTGGTTCCAAAATATTAGGAACCGATTTTTCCGATCTAGTTCTAGTCTAGTTCTAGTGAGGTGGGAACCAAAACAGAATTTTGGAACCACTTTTCATATTATAAAATCATATTTTTTGTTACAAAATTTAATGAAAGTCTAAATTTCTTACTTGAATAATGTACATTCACCCCACCAAAATCCCAAATTAAACGTATATTGATCAAATAGAATAAATTCAATTATCAATTATTATTATTATTATTATAACTATAAGTGATGTAAGGAAAATCCTTTAAGACGCAAAATATAACCCCCGTAACGTAAAAAAATGCAATCGAAATTGCATTAAAACATAAGTAAAATACCACGAAACAACATTTCCTTATTTGCTAAAAAACATCAGCTATTTTTCCAAAAACAACATCCTATTTTTACCTAAAATCAATAGCCCTGCAATGCCGAAAACAACAGTTCTTTTCCGAAAAATAGCCATTATTTTTCTAAAAAATAATTAATATTTTTTATAGAAAAAAATATATTTAAAAAAGGAAAATATGGTAATTCGGAACCGGACTGGAATCGATTAGGAACCGATAAATATGATACCCTATTTAATTGGGTAGTATTCGGTTCTAAAAAATTAGAAACCAAATTTTTTTGGATAGGTTCCAGTTCCATTCGGAAACGAAATCGATTTCGCACACCCATAGTTTCATTTCACTACATATGAGTGTGTGTTTTATTTTTGTTATATGTCCATTTGGTATATAGGATGGAAACCCGAATATAGTCGAGATACAACTTAACGTACCATTAAAATAACAAGTTTGTTATTGTGACTTTTATATTTTTTGTTAAACAAAAAAGAAAAGTACAAAAGATAATAAATATATAAAAGACCAAAAATATTTAGCAGCTTAAAATAACATATCTTAGCATAAAACATGTGATCCCAGTAAGTAGGATATTTGACTATGCATGTGTGATATGATACTTTTCCTTAATGTTTTGTGTGTAGAAGTGTGTATGATAAAAAAAATATTAATATATCTTGTGTTTGCATCTCACATACACATTTCTATTGATTTTGAGACTTGGTCGTGTCCGAGTTATTAGATTGGCAGTCTAATATTTTTAATACTTAGATCACTAAATAGTGTGACCGTTGACTAGCTGATCTTATGCTATCATATTTAAGTAAAGAAAAATTTAAATGAGCCTCAAGTATTTCAATTAAAGTACTCAAAAGAGCGAATGTGCCAAATTCAAACTTGATAAGAGCAAAAATCCTTCACTCGAAAGAGTTATTTATGAGCTCATATTAAGGGGGAGAAAATAATAACCTGCAATCAATGTTTCTTATTCTCAAGTCCTAAGGGTGCTGGGTTTGAACAACTATTCTATAGCATTTGTATTTTATGAGATATGACTTCTTAGCTTAATCTTGCTTATAAAGTAAGATCTTAAGCTTTAAATTTTTATGCACTTATTTTTCATGCAAGTGCTTGTGATGCTTTGGTGTTTAAGTTATATGCATGCATGTGTTCTTGAGAATGAATGGACAAGTTTCATATTATCTCATATCATAAACAGTTGAATATTAACTGGACATCATTATAATTACTTGTAATATTGTTTTGAGTCATTTTTATCATGTTTTTCTTTTCATTTGTATGTATATATTCATTGCATGTCATTGCATCAAATTTTTGTTTAGCATTGCATCTTTTATGTTCTATATGCTATTCTTCCATGTATTTCTTTTTCCTAACAGTTGTGTGCTGTTAGTGAAGGGGAGCATTTTGCATATGTTGTTGTTGTTGTTGTTGTTGTTGTTGTTGCTGTTACTGTATGGTTTTATGTGTACAGTAAGTAGGTTGGTATTTATTATTTTTACCTATTGTCATTTTGTGACAAAAATAGGGAGAGATGTAATGTTATGATTCTGATAAAGCTTATTTATATGTGCATCGTTATTTTGCTTACTTATTTATATGTGCATCGTTCTACAGCTCTATGTATGCTCTTTCCTTTACTTTTCACAGGTATGTTGTTTGTTGTTATGTTAGGTGAGCAGTTCGACATCATCATCGACTTCAAGACTATTGGATGTTAGGTTTTAGATCGAGTAATATTTTAATAAGTCTCTATCTTAATGGTTGACAGTTGGCTATTTTATTTTTGCATTCTATTACAATAATCTATGTATTATGTGGTTTTATCACTGAATGCCAAAAGAGGAGATTGTTGAGCTTAGTTTTGGTTGGTAAATTCCGTAGCAAAATATGTCCAATTAAGTTGTAATGAGTCTTGAAGATCTGAGCAGATTGGTCGATATTAGATGAAGATTTAGAGCTTACGTTTGAGTTGGATTCGTTTTGAAGTTCGAACACATGATGGTTGTGGCACATTTATTCTTTCGTTCGAACAAAAGCTTCCAGAGGCTCCACATGCAAGTTGTTTCTTCTCTCTATGCGAACGAAACCTACCAGAGGGTTCACGTTTGAAGGACGTTCGAATAATTTTATGGAAGAATGCATGTTAGTCATGCGTTTGAGTTTGGTTCAAACACCTATGCGTATTTGGCTTATTTTGGACGCGTTTTGAAGGCTTTTTAGGCTTTAGAAAACCCTATATATATAAAGAAAGCCTTAGACACTTTACCCTTAATTGGAAACACAAAATATAGAGCCACCTTATTCATTATTTCCACCTTCTTGAGAATTCACCTTGAAGACTTAATTAATCTCATGTTTTCTTTCTTTTGGTGAGTTTCTCATTTGATAACCATCTACGCAAACACAACCCTCAATACCCTAAATCTTCAGAATTCTAAGGTGGAGATTGGTAGTTGGAGTTCCTACATCATGAGTTTTCGGATTTGATTCACTCAGAGACTTTAAAGGTTCTAAAGAAGGCTGCTTGTGTTGGGGTTAGTGCTCAGAGTGCCAATTCCCGGTTGTATTTCCTAGAAAATACTATTGTAAATTATTTTATTATGAATAAAATGAGCAGTTTCTATAATATAATATATCTTCTTATATGGTAAAGACTTAATAGACCTTATGATGATTAGTCATGATACTGTTGTAAAAGCGTCGCAACTGACATTGAGTTGTATCATGACGTTGTCATTCTTAGACAATTCATGGTCAAGGTTTACACTACTTGGTCAGTAAAGTAAACCCATTTAGACCGGTACATGTCGTATACTGGAATATATGATTCCAATGGTTTCTAAATAAACCGTGAGTCTTGGGGACTTGTATAGACATATAGGTGTTTATAGCGGATAAACACTAAACGACTCACCAAATATTCTTAATGGATGGTACACCAAAGTCAATAAGAATCTTCTCGGGTTGAGTAGCATTTAAGATTCTTCGACTTGAGATACCACTGTGGGCACATGAGACATCTTCCACACTTATATGGCAGTCATGTCACCAATCTATTTAGATCAGACCTCCGCCTATTTGTTGGAGTTCTACGGTCCCAAGGATCGAATCAAAAACATATAAACATGTGTGAATAACAATGACGAAGTTGAGGAATACTTACATCGATCGGTTGAGCGACGCGGCAAGCAACAAAACTTTATTTTCTGCCTAGCAGTAGACTCGACAGTGGCAGTGCAACCAGTCCCCATTTTCGGCTTTTGAGCATCTTCATCAAGCTCCAAGCTTCGTGATTTGATTCCCGGCTCATGGGTGGACTTCCCTATCACCTTCGCATGTCTCTCGGAGTGCTAGCTCTTGTGATTTTTGCCACAAAAATCACACACTCATGCTTCACTTCTTCTCGGCAAAACCAGAAGAAACAGCCCCTTGGACGTGTTTGTGAAGAGAGAAAAGAGAGGAGTTTTGTGTGAGAGAGAGAGAAATATGTGTTAGTTTTAATTGATTTCAAAAATCAATAACATATACCAATTTTTCTCTTTCAAAAGTCAAGCCATAAATGGCTCCAACCACCAACATCAACTCATCAATCCATCAATCATGAATAGTGACTTGCGTCAATCACTCAAAGTGAAAGACATCCATCACTTGATTGACGAATGATGTGACGCTAGATGCGACTAGCAATTTGACATTTGATTTGACTTGCGTGCCGCACTCGAATTCGAAATGGGAATGCGCTCGTAAATAATCTCGGGCTCGGGTTCGCTAATTCCAAATTAACGAATTTTCCATCGCGACGTAATTAATTGATTACGCCTAACGAAATCACTATTCATGTCGCTAACGAATTAATTCTAAATTAATTTGTTCGCCCGAATTAAAATCTAATTTTAATTCCGCGTCGAAATTCAATTTCGTTTAATATATCGAATATATTAATTTATCGATTAATTCCAAATTAATCGTTATCTCTCTTTAATTGATATTTTATCCCAGATAAAATATCTCCGCTATTAATCCCAGATTAATTTTCTCTCTCTTCTAATTAATCCCAGATTAATATAGAGTGCGAGTCATACGTCATCGGTGAATCTTTGGGAAGCGACCCATGAGATCCCCGGATATGTTGGCAGTAAATTCGGTCGTCGGACTATCCGAACACGTAAGTACCAAGTACTACGTTTATACCGATTTACAAGAAAGGTTGGCCTCTAGCAAAGCGCCATGCCTACCCAATTCTCCGGAAATATCCTTACAGGAATAAAGGATCTATATCAGGCGTAGTATACGTGGTATTGCGTATTTCTGTCCAGTATCGGGTGATCACGTGTTAGGCCTGGGGCTGGAATTGTGTCTGCCCCGTACGAAGCACATGTCGGATCTCTGGTGACTAGTCTTTATAATCGGATATACATGACCTAGTCATAATATCCCGATAGCGGTGCAAATCTCACGTTAAGACCAAATACACCTACCCTGATTTCGGACTTCCATAGACACATAGTCATACTACCAACGGAATTCTGAGGGGGTCTATCTAGAGCGAAGCTGTTTCCCGTACCATCGGTAAAACACAACCTCCTACTACACTTGCATGAGTATCTTATACCCAAATATATGAGAACTATGTCGTTGTGGCCTCACAACGCGCACAAGTGTAATACTAGTCTTTTACGCATTTATCAATGTTCAATCTCGACAATGCTCTGACTAGGGATATTTAATGATTTATCCTTCGTGGACTGATACTGTCTTATATCATTCTCAATCCAGGAACAAATCATAGGGACCTCCTATCATTTATACATCTAGGTGATCTAATCACAAATGATAAGAGTGCAATCTCCTTTGTCACATAGTTAATTTGTACAACAACACCATGATCTGTACAAATAGTGACGCTATGGGTCATAATTGTCCAACACTGTTCGTTGGGTGTGGACAGATCCTCAGGGTGTTCTGTGTATGTTGAGATAGGATCCGTCAATTCTGTGTAAAGAGCATATGTAGTCCATATATGATTAGCAATCAGATAAAAACCATGGGTCTGTGGTACACTTAAGAAGTTAGTTCTAATTGTTCTTTTAGAGATTGCTAATAGAGACGTCGACGAGATTGTCCCTATAGAGATTTGACGTTTACATTTATATCTCTGGGATATATTCGGATACCTGTGACGGAGGAATTATATATATGTCATGACCTCGACATGTATGATTCAACGAGTTTATCTGTGGTCGTCATAATTTACGGGTGGGTAAATTATAGACACGAAATTAGATTTTGTGACAGATATGCCTGAATCAAGAGAGTCTCACTAGTGAAATATACTAGTAGAGCACTAGGGCAACATTTTATGAATAATACTGATTATTTATAAGTCGTTTAAAGGTTAAACGAAAAATACATGCGAAGGGACCTAATAGTCATTTCCTAATTTTTGTGTATTTGTATTTAATGATAGATTTTATCAATACACATTAATTAATTGTCAAATTGAGATATTTGACTAATATCATAAATATATATATGTATTTGATATTTAATTTAAATATAATACATATATTTAATATATTTGTATTTAAATAATTATTTAATTGGTAAATAATTAAATTAATTAAAAATATAAATATTTTAAGTTTTGATATTTTATTAAATGACTTTAGTTGCTTTTGTTGACTTGTTGAATAATTCATTAAAGGTGTCATGATTTACAAAACAAGTTGATAAAGCTTTAATTGAAACAAAAATTAATATCTAGATATTTATATACACACACCATTCGTTTGGAGCAAGTATATATTATTTTGTTTCTTTTTAGGGTTTAAGGGTTTCATTAGTCTAAAAATAAACACAAAAGTAGTTGAGAGAAAAGTTTGGAGAAAAGAATAAAAGCTTGGAAATCTTTAGCATTTGTAAGTTTTCATTCAAATCTTCCAACATGAAAAATATTTCTAACATGCTTAGCTTCATCTTGTGTTGCTTTAATGTTCTCTCTTTACTTATGGTTTGTGTTTTAATTGATTATGAACTCAAATGAAAGATGAATGCATGTATGGTTACAAGTGAACTTGAAATTGTTTCAATGGCTCTCTTTTGATTATTTGATAATCAAGTTGCCATTCTATAGTTGTTGAGCCACTCATTGGTGACCTAGAATTTTTCTAGAGTTATTTCAAAGTGGTGAGACTTGTTTGGTGTTGTAAAGAATGAATTAAAGTGTTGGATTTTAAAGATTTGGTAATATTGGTTAATTTGATGAAATTATAAAATTAGGGTTCTTAACCCTTTCCAAACTTGAGGATTTTCATATATGTGATGTATTATAGTGTGTATATGATGCATATAAATTTTTGGGTTGATTGGATTTATTCTTGACATGTTTTGAATATAAAAGGACTAAATTGAAAAATCTGAAAATTCTGAGGTGCTCTCGGCAATTAGGCTAAAATTGGGGATTTTGTTGCAAACTGATTTTGATGTATTGGATATGTTGGAAATCATTTTAGAAATGATTTAGAATCATCCAAAATTATATTTGACAATTTTAGGACTAAAATGATCAATTTGTAAAATATTGGGGCAATTTGGTAATTACCAAGAAATTTGATTTCTTGTGTAATTTTCAGAATTTGACAATTGGGTAATTAAATAAATAAGTTTATTTTATTGATCCAATAAAAATTTTGAAATCGGAAAATTTTGATTTTCCAATATTCCGCTGCGTTACCGGATTTTCGCCATAAAACCCCTACAGCTTGGTGCGAGCTCGATGAGTTTTTTGGGTTATTACAGTAGAGGTATTTGAGTCAGTAGAGTTGTTGTCATAGGTCATGTAACCATCATTGTAAGTTTTCTCTACATAGTGAATTCGAATGGTAACCTATACCAGAGTGATTTTTCTCTGTCAAGAGTTTTCCACTTTGTCAACAAATCTTTGTGTTGATTGTTTGTTTATTTTTCAACTCTTTAATTATTACTTAGATTAAGGATGTAGTCATTGATTAGAATTAAGGGTGTATGTCTTTAACCATATAAATAATAATTAGGACTTGTCTTAAATTATTATAGTTAGATTTATAATTTATGCAGTTTACCCTTAGGTGTACGAGAGTGTATAAGGGTTAGAATATTATCGTAATTTTCTATAAGGAAAAAAAATATCTCGATAACAACCTCATATTTTAAAATTTCATTTATAACCCTCAAAATTTAGGGCTATCCCCAATCAATTAATAAACAACAAATTTAAAGAGGTAAAATCATATAAATATTTATTTTAAAAGCTAAAATTCTAAAAATTCTAAATTTAATTAACATTTTAAAAATTCTAAATTTTACCAAGATCATGACACTATTTGGTCTTAAGGTCCCTCCGCGGCTAATCTTCTTCCTGACATTTTTCATTATATTTCTCTCAATCATTCGCATTTAAAATATATGCATTGCCTTCTTCTCATTCACTACAAAGTCTCCAAATTTAAGCCTCCCATTTCATCAACTCTTCACTTTCACCACATATCCATTAATCAATTCAAAGCTTTATTTATATTTTTATTTTGTCATGAATAAAATATTTGCCCATATGCTGTTGAAGCCTCCTTTGAGTTTAGCAAAACTGGTCGTGGCCATTTTGCTGCTTGTGTTTTTGTTAATGGAAGTGATAGTGAGTGGTTTTCGAATTGGAGCTGATGGAATTCGAATGGATTATTACATCATGACTTGCCCTTTTGCTGAACAAATTGTGAAGAACACTGTTAACAGAGCTCTTGAAGATGATCCTACTCTTGCTGCTGCCCTTGTTAGAATGCATTTCCATGATTGTTTCATTGAGGTCCATTTGTTGTTTTTATCATTTATTTATTTATTTATTTGATATCATGTCAATCTGAATTATTATTTTTTTTGGGGGGTGTTAGGGATGTGATGGGTCGATTCTGATTGACTCAACAAAGGATAACACAGCAGAAAAGGACTCTCCAGGCAATTTGAGCTTAAGGGGCTATGAAGTTATTGATGATGCTAAAGATGAGCTTGAACAACAATGCCCTGGTGTTGTTTCATGTGCCGATATTGTTGCAATGGCTGCTAGAGATGCTATTTTGTGGGTAAGAAATTCTTCAAACTATACTCTATAAGTGGGGTATAGCTACTGTATCCCTTGGTACCTATATTGGGGAGCAGAGCAGGCCCTCGCCGATTATGGCTCCCAAACATCGGAATAATTAATAGTTAAGAGATTTTTTATTATAACATTTTACTATTGTCAGAGATCTCAAAATATAAAAATGGTATTAGCATCGGAGAATACCAAGACTAACCCTGTCGGAGAGGCATTGAAATTGCATCATTGGTCATTAAACTTGAAACAAGACTATTGAACTTGACACTTCTAGCGTTGAGCATGAAACTTCTATATATTCAAATTCAGCAATGGTAGAAGTTTTAAGTTTAATAGCACTCGTTTCAAATTAAATAATCCGGATTTCAACTTCAATGCCCCTATATGATACTGGGAATACACTAGTAAAACCCTAATTTGTATCTGTAACATTATTTTATATATATTATTAACAGACTGGGGGTCCAATATATGACATACCAAAAGGAAGAAAGGATGGAAGGAGATCAAAAATAGAAGACACAGTCAATCTTCCATTTCCAAACTTTACTGCATCAGCGCTTATTACAGCCTTTGGCCAGCGTGGCTTCACTGCTAAAGAAATGGTTGCTTTATCAGGTAATTTTTATTGTTATTATTAATTTTAATACTTAAAAATATAAAAAAAAAATTCACTATATGATTTGAAAATGACAATGATTCAATGAATGATATTTAGCTGTATCAAACCACAATATGTTTCGTGTTATTTGATCAATAATAATGAATCTTAACTGGTACTGCACATAGTGGTTGTATTAAAATATATTAATAATGTATAAAGTTAAACAAGTAATTGATACATTTTGGGTTATACCAAAATCAAAATTAGTGGGGTTTCTGAAATAGAAATGGCAACCACCCACAAAATTAAACACTAAAAACACATCTAAATGTTTCTCAATAATGATATTCATCTTTTTTTTTTTTCAAAAAAGCTAGCTGTTTTTTTAATAAGTGATGATTTTTTTGACCTGATTAAAAAATTAGGTTGGTATTCAAAATAATTTTTCATTCTGAATCATGATAAGAATTTAGAATTTTAAATTATTCGGTATAAGATTTACGATGATTTTTCATCCTGATAACATAATAGAGTTGAGATTAAGATTGATAAATCTCAACCCGACTAATTACCAACCTTATTTTCTAGTTTTCTATCGAGTGTTATAAGCAATATTTAGGCTTTGTTTGTTTTGATTTTTTTCTTTAACAGCACATATTATTACTCCTGCTAATAGTATTTGTTAAAATTCCCATCGTTTTTTTTTTTGTTAACAACTAAAACTTTTATTTCGCAGCGGCAGTTGTGACTTAAAAGCCACCACAAAATAATGCCAAACAACCTTAAAGTATGTCTCATTGAATGCTAATAGCCATGTTTTTCATAATCGAATCGGACAAGACGGTTCGATCGGTCGAACCGGGAGCCGGCCGTGAGTCTGATTCGATTAAATATAAAAAAATTAGTCAAAATCGATTCAAATTTTTATTTTATTTTTTAATTTTTAATAAAATAGAATTATTTATTACGTAAATCAGTTTTGTTGATTTTTTAGACACGATTCAACCGATCGAACTAGTGATCCATTGAACCTTTTACATCACTGATTTAATTCTCGATCCGGTTCCTAAAACATTACTTATTGGTGATGCAGGGGCACATACAATAGGAGTTGCAAAATGTTTATCATTCAAAAGCCGGTTGACCGGCGTTGACCGGACCTTAGATTCCGACTTCGCAAAGACATTATCAAAAACTTGCAGCGCCGGTGACAACGCCGAGCAACCCTTTGATTCTACTAGAAACACATTCGATAATTTATACTTCAATGCATTGATCAGAAAAGCAGGTGTCCTATTTTCGGACCAAGCACTGCTGACAGATGCAAGAACCAGAGCTGCTGTCAATGGCTATGCCATGAATCAAGCAATGTTTTTCTTGGATTTTCAGCAGGCGATGGTGAAGATGGGCATGATTAATGTCAAGGAAGGTGGTAAAGGAGAAGTAAGAGGCAATTGTCGCTTAATTAATTAAATTTATGGAAACATTTGTTTGATTTTATTAAGAGAATATTAATTTATGTATTTTGAGTTATACTGTGCTTGTTGTATATTTTGTTGCTTGTAGTTGTAATAATGAAAAATAATTTAATTATGTGTCTATATCTTGTAGACAGTAAAGCAAAAATTGTGAATGTTTATCAAAGTCTTTGATGATTTTAATGGATTGCTGCTGTTATTAGGTATGTTTGATTGGGTACTTTATGAAACAATTTTAAGCTATATTATATAGTTAGGGTGTGGCTATAGTTGTACTAAAAGTTTTATTTAAACTTTTAATACAATTTTGAATCATTGATTTCATATAATACAATTATGGATATCTTAAAATATTATTTAATGATATCAATTCATTTATCATTGGATTACATCATATTATATCGCTGTTAAACGAAATTTATCACCATTTTTGGCAAACCCCATATTAGCACCCAAGGTTTCGCAAATCATTTTCATGGCCCGACCATCATTTCCTTCAAATGAAGACTTTCATTACAAGAAAACTGGAGATTACCGATCAAATATTCGTTCGATAATCTAAAAAATTTTATCGGTAATAACGATTACCGATTGACGGTCTGTATTTGACTCATCGGTAATAAATTATCGATCAAAATAGCGTCAGTCGATAACATTACCAACCGACTCCATGAGTGGACCCCACACTTGGGCCTTAGTACCACCCAAAGGTGACCCATACTAAACCCACACAATCCACATTTAATTATACAAATTGATGTAATTTGTGAGACTTGAACCCTTAATTTTAAGAATGGAAGTGTAGCATAGTTGCTAATATGTTATGACATGTTTCTTGTTATAATATAATAATAATAATAATAATAATAATATTATTATTATTATTATTATTATTATTATTATATATATTAATTTTTTTAATTTTTTTTAAATTTTATCGACCGACCGTTATTTGGTCAGTAAAATATCTATTTTTTTATTTTTTATAATTAATATTATTTTAGCTTATTATCAATTTATCGATTGATTATTCATTCCGTCGGTAAAATGACTATTTTTTAATTTTTTATAATTAATATTCTTTTAGTGACCGAATATTCATTCAGTTGTTGTTTATTATCACTTACCGACCTAATTCGGTCGATAATTGTTGGCGGTATAAAATGACGCCAAATTAATCTTTCGCGTTGTATTACCGACTGATTATCAACTGAATATTTGATCGGTAATATTTCGATCGGTAATAGGTCGGTAAATGATCAGAAATTATTTTTATCATCTTCGATCGGTATTCGGTCGGTAAATACCAAAAAAATATCGACAAACTATTTCGGTCAGTAATTTCACATTCCCTTGTAATGTTTCATTTGAAATTGTTATAATTCTACATATAGATCTACAATATGAAATCTACCGTGAGACTAGACGCACAAATGTTTGCCGAGTATGAGCTTGGAATTATACTCCCACCTGTCGGGAGAGAAATATAATCCCACCTCTTAAAAAAGATATGTCCATATATCTATAATTTTTTTTGCTATAATAGGACTTGAACCCATGGATGTTCAAACTCACGTACTCAATAATTATTTATTACAATTAAGTGCCTGTTTGGTATGATTTTTAGTATAGTAAAAGCTTTTTTAATAGCAAAAGCTCTTTTCAAATTTTTTGGTGGTATTTGGTTACATTTTAAGTAGAGTTTTTGATGATTAAAAATGTTATTGTGCCTCTACTAGAAAAAGCTCAAAATTTGGGCTTTTTGGCGTAGAGCTTATAAAGCTTTTTTAGAGAGTTAAATTGTCTATAATACCCTTATTTAATTTAACAATATTATTTAATTTTTTTATAACACAACTTTAAAAAACTTGTCGAATAAAGTAATTTTATAATTTTTAGTAAAAACTCTCACTAGCAACCAAACACCTAAAAAACTTTTTATTAAAAGTTCTACTAATAAAAGTTTTTTTTTCTCAAAGAAACTCTATTTAAAAAAGTTATACCAAACCGACCCTAAAATGGATATAGGCATGAAAAGAATGATAAAAACCCTTGTTGTTTCAATAAATTAATTAGATTCTTCTCATATTTCAAAACCCTAAAAATTATTAACTTTTAAATTTCTGTAATTTTTATTTTTTCTACTCTTGATGTAGTAAAACCCAAAATTGATCAATAAACATTTTCAGAGATAAAATAACAAAAGTCAAAGGCTCTGTTTGATGTTGGCTCTGTTTAGTGTTGTGAATAGAAAAATATAGTGAACGAGCGATGGTTCATAAACGGTGATATAAAACTTCTTTTTAATACTTGATGGTAGGGAAACAATAAAATTTTTAATTTTTGCAAAACTCAATTTTTGAAAGAAATCACGATTAGAAATCGCAATTTCTCATCATTAACTAAACACTTAAAAACTTTGCCTTGATCCAAACATAATTTTATCATCTAACAATAGGTCAAACCACAATATAAAACAGACCCGTTGTAATTAAAAAAGTATGGTGAACAAACGGTGATTCATAAATGGTGTTATTTAATTTAATTTTATGTTAAAAAAACTGCATGCGCTTTTCTAATATTTTTATAGCAGGAAAAAGTTAAAAAATTTAGCTTTTACTACAAAACTCAATTTTTTAAAGAAATCACAATTAACAATCATAATATTTTATTAACAAAACACTTAAATTTTTATTTTGACCAAAATATAGTTTTGTCACTTTATTACGGGCCAAATTTTCACAACACTAAATAGAGAAAAAAAAAAAAAAGAAGAAGACAGAAGTTACTTAATTTTTTAATGGTGTAGGATTTTGATGAGTCTTAAATCGTGAAGAAGTGACATATTTCAACAATCAATAAGGAGTTTTAATCATTTTCTCCACGGGAATTTTTTTTTTTTTTTTTTAAATAACTTATAGAAAAGCATTTTATGAAACTCGGCTTTAATATTATGCAACATTATTTAGGATATTGTCAACTTCTCACTTTTAAATTATCATTTATTTGTGATTTAACTCTAAAGATGATATATTTAATTTGGGGTTGAAGAGGAGTTGGTGCAATATTACTGCTATAATTATTCGTGATTCTGTGCAACTAACTCTCCATATGAAGCCCATGCCATTTGAAAATGATCTCCGTATCCATTCTCACGGTGAAATTCCCAATCCTAATAAGCAATTTAGTAAAATTTCTGCCTCCTCCAAGTAATTTCCAAACACTAATATTGATAATTGGACGAGAAGGATTGAGATTTTTCAATTCTAATTTTATCTTGTTCATACAATTGGGACTAAAAATCGCCATGTTCTATCCCATTATTTTTCAGAACCAAAAAAAGCATCTTATCCTGTTGCGCATCTTGTTAAACTTGTCTCGTTTCGTCCCGTTAAATTATGTCTCATATCGTTAAATTATCATCCGCTTGTCTGGCTCTGCTTGAAATTTCAAGATTTTTTTTGTCATGTCCCATTAAATTCCATCTCATACTACTAAAATCACCAATTTGTTGTCTCGTCCCGTCCTGCTTGAAAATTTAGATTTTTTTTTGTCTCATCGTATCTTATTTTTAAATTGAGACATAAAAAAATATTTCAAACCCCGTCCTATTCGGGATGAGATGCTATTAAGACGGGACGAAACAGGAAAATTGCCAACGTAATCAAACACCACTAGCTATGCTCATTTGCATGGGGTATTAGGGGTGTTCACGGGTAGGGTCACACTGATCGTAAAACCCGAACTCGGATTTTTAGAGTTGAAACCCGATCAGGTTGGGTTGTCAGGTCGGCCGAAAAAATAAATTTTTTTAATGAATTAATTATTTTAAAATATAAATATTAGTTATGTTGACGGCTGATTTTGGTCTCAGGGCAATATGAGAATATTACTCCCGAAAAAATCCTCCATCAATAGTGAATTTGTTTGATTATGGGGGAACCAAAAGCAAATTTAGCAAAAGACAGATAAATATGCCAATCAACAAGGGGATTTAACGTGGTTCGGCGGATCAGATCCAACCTACATCCACGGACACAAACCGAATAATACTTTTTATTACTGAGATATGCTTCTCTGATATCTCTTATTTTTTACAAGTCTAATCGTAATGATCTTGATATTGATTCTTATGTCTCTTAAACATGCTCTACCCTTCTATTTATAATAGCGTAGAAATCAAATTCCTTCTCCTACAAGAATTTCCTAGTTGAAACAATTCTCTCTTCCCATAAGGATTCCTAGTCAGAAATTACCTTCACTTCCTTCATTCTACTAGGACACAGACTTATCAGTTTACCCCATGAAGGTATGATAACTTATCCTCTAATCCGAGAAAATAAGATGCCTTATCTTTCTAAGCGCGCCTCGCTATCTGGTCAGTCTTTATGAGGTCGGTCATGATGGGCCTTTGAACTGAGAATGCTTCTGCCGATCTGATAATTGCCCGGTCATCTGAACCCAAGTGCTCGGTTACTTACCGTTTGGCTCTTAATGGTCGGGTCGGCATTAATGATTTCGATCGAGAAGGGAACTACCTTTTTTACCCATGTCGTACTCCTTAAATAACATAGGTCCTGAAAACACCATCAACATCTGTCTCCTAGTTCTCGGTTCCAACGAGTTATACAAGTTGGTGCCGGGAACTATATAAGAGTGGTATGTTTGACGAACTAATAGCCGATCTGCTGAAGGAGAAATATCGTCGGCCCATATTTACGTCCTGGTCAGTTTGACTCAGGTGTTCGGCCTGACTTTCTTCCTACCAACGTGAAATTCCTTTATTGCCCCTCTGTAAACCATCCCTCGAGATGCGTAACCGTCTCATCCTCTTAAATGCCCATCAGATCACTTGTAGGGTTTGATGGGAGCCTGCCACTTGTCAACCATCTGTCGTTCTCCCGCCAAAAGCAAAACAATCCGACCGCTATGGTCAGTTAAAAAGACGTCAAATCTCAACCGTCCATCCAATTCTGAAAAATCATTTTAAAAAGCGACATGTGGTGTAAATCTGACGCTTTTGTTCAATCCAATGGCCAAAAGTGTACCGATCAAATTATAACAAAATGGGGTAAACACTGTTGCCTTCTTTCATGAATTTTTCGATCTCCCCAACCTCGAGAACTCTTCTTTTTAGCTGTGACCAGTGAACCCTCAGAACGACCAGACCGCTCCGGGCAATCCGCAACCCTTCTAAAAGGAAACAAGTAAGTCTTCTGAACGACCTTTTGGCTTTTGCTTTTCATGTGTTGCGAATTCTGCTCCCTTTTGTTCCTTTCTTTTCGCCCTTTTTTTTTTGGTTTTGTACTGTTAGGGAGAGATTTATGGCTTGATCGATATTGTTAGGGCATTTAGAACTCACAAGCTTAGTTTCAGAAATTAGCTATAAACTGACCTCCCCCCTCTCTTTCTTTTATTTCTCGGATGTCAGGGATGTCTGACACCAGGTCTTCCTCTGCAAACCCCGCTAAACCTCCTTCTCCCCCTGTTGAAGAGCTCTCCTCGAGCTCGGGGGCACCAAGTATAGAGGAGCTTGATACTACCCCCACCCCTTCCGAAATTGAACATGATACTTACCATCAAAGGATCCCTCGGAAGGACCCAGAGCCCGGTGATTTTAACTCCTCAGCTCTGGATATGGACCGTCCTTCCAAGATAACTGAAGACGACCTCGCACTGCTCCGGCAACGATATGACATTCCGATAGATATCGCCCTTGAAGTCCCCGGGCCAATGGATCATGCTAGCTAACCTGATGAGGGTTCAGTGGCCCTTCTTCCGGCTTTCTTTGAGTGTGGAATTCGGCTGCCGATGCAACACTATTTCGCCTGGATGCTGGCCGAGATGGAGATCCCCCCTGTCAACTGAGCCTGAATAGCTGGAGGATCTTGGCCGGGCTTCATGTGATTTGGAGTCGGGCGGGACTCGGTGAACCCTCTCTTGAAGAGGTGAAGAGGCTATATCGATTGAAGGCCAACCCAAAAACGCATCATGGTTGGTATTATCTTTCTACTTATGCTGATTCGCCAAACGTTGTCGACAAGCTCCCTGACTCCAACAAGAACTTCAAAGACTTATGGTTTTGGGCCACAGGAGATTGGGGACGAGTTCTGAGATCGTACGAAGAGGAGGTCTCTGTCCCGGATATCTTTAGAGCGGGAGGTTAGGATTTTAACCCTTAGTGTTTTTACTTCTGATTTTATGATAGGATTTTAACTTCTTTAATTCTTCCCAGCTTGTTGGGGGACGCTCCCAAGGTTTCCCATCAGGTCCGGCAGCGGACACACTAGGCTCGGCGTTATGCCGAACATTGGAAGCAAATGGTTAATGATGCGGCCTTTCTCGAGTCTGGCCTGATTCGAACTGCTCCTCCGAATGTCCCGGGGCGGATAGGTGGGCTTTACTAACCTTCTAACCAATCTCCTTGTTTGCTTGGCATGATGATATTTTGAATTTGCTGAGATTTTGGACTGACCACCCTTTTGCCTTTGTTGTTTTTTTTTTTTGTAGGTATGTCAAAAAGGCCAAAGTACTTGGATCAGCTGGTCGGTGTAACAAAGAAAACCGGCCATACTGGAGCTGGGTCCTCTCGGAAACGGCCAGTAACCAAGGCCAAAAAGGTGACTGAGGAGGCGGCCCCGTTAGCTATCCGCAGCTTATCTCCTCAATCCAGGGTATCTCCAACAGTTTCCACCCGTCCTGCCAGCCCGCCAAAACCTACTAGGAAAAGGAGGCGCTTGATCGGGACAGAAGAAGCTGATCTATCTCGGGAGATGGAGGAGGAGCGGGTCTTGAGTGAGAGGCAGGTTGCTCGGAATGAGATGAAGAGGCCGGAGGGTACTTCCACAAAGTGGAAAGGCGCCGTGATTCTTGGTGTGGAAGACCTTGGACAGGGAATTAGGGAGGCCACTTCTCACCTGGTGCCGGCTATTAATGAACTGGCCGAGGAGGTTCCTGCGGGGAAGATTCAGTGGTATGAGGATCTCTCTCCCGAGGACGTCGTTACGGAGATATGCTCCCAAATGGCCAAGGTAGTCACATTTCCCCATTCTTGCTTATGAGTCCATGACTCAGTTTTGTTCTCTGACTTTTTATTTCTTCTCGGTAGGCGAATTATATCACGGCCAAGAATAAAGACCTTCTTCTGAGCCTTCTGTCCGATGGTGGCCAAGCCCAGAGGCTTCAGAACTGACTCTCTGAAACGGAAGCCGAGCTGGTTCGTAAAGAAGAAAACATAAAAAATCTGGAGCTGGCTGCTGTTGAGGCTCATACAACAAACAAAGCTCTTCAGGCTGCTGCCTCTTTAGAGAGAAAAAATGCTGATGCCGCCAAGAATGACTTGGAGGCTGCTCAGGCTGATAACAGGATCCTGCAGGTGGAAGTGCGCAGTGTTGAATCTAAGCTGAGGGCCAAAGACGAGTAATTGGAACGGGCCCGTGCCGAGCGTAGGAGAAGAGAACTTGAATTGGAGGTCGAGAGGAACTCCATCCGTCTCGAAGGGGTTGGCGATTGTGCTGAAATTATTTCGATGGTGCTGCCTGACCTGGACATGGGGCCTATCCATGCGGCCATTCGCTTCTGTAAAGGGGAAATGTCCGAGGAGGAGTTTCAGAAATGCTTACCCCCTTCTCCCGAAGAAGTGATGGATCCAGACCCGATTTGGATCGCTCCGGTCCTCCCAGCTCCTTACGAGGACCAGCCCGAGGTTCCTGCTCCTGACGAGAACCTACCTGAGGTACCTCCTCCGATCCTTGAAGTAGGGGTTTCCCAGGTTGTCGATGTAGAAGCTGTTATCCCACCTCCCGAGGCCGAGCCGAGCCATCCGTCATCTGAGCCTGCTGAGGAAGAACCACATGCCCCTGCGCGGGCTGACTGACAAGGGGTAACCCGAACGGGGCCCAGTGTAATCCCGAACACACTTTATATTATTTATTTTTTATTTTATTTTTTTGTAATAACTCTTTTCCAGATCCTTATTTATGTGAATATTTTGTATACTTTTGTTCCACTTTTCTTTTTTGATCCTTCATGACTTGCTCCGGTTGCTCTCCCAAAAACGTCCACTTGAGGACCGACTCCGAGCTAGGAGAAACACTTGGCTTACTGGGGGAATGTTACGCCCCAGTTTGAGAAGATAGATTCGGTGGGATGTAACCCGACCCCGAGCTGAGAGAAACACTTGGCTATGGGGGAATGTTACGTCCCCAGACCAAAAGGACGGACTCGGTGGGACGTAACCCGACCCCGAGCTGAGAGAAACACTTGGCTCTGGGGGAATGTTACGTCCCCAGACCAAAAGGAAGGACTCGGTGGGACGTAACCCGACCCCGAGCTTAGAGAAACACGGTGGCCTCGGCGGAACGAAACCCAGCCCCGAGCCGAATAATTTAGGTGGCCTCGGCGGAACGAAATCCAGCCCCGAGCCGAATATTCAAGTCGCCTCGACGAAACAAAATCCAGCCCCGAGCCGAATAATCAAGTGGCCTCGGCGGAACGAAATCCAGCCCCGAGCCGAATAATCAAGTCGCCTCGGCGAAACGAAATCCAGCCCCGAGCCGAATAATCAAGTGGCCTCGGCGGAACGAAATCCAGCCCCGAGCCGAATATTCAAGTGGCCTCGGCGAAACAAAATCCAGCCCCGAACCGAATAATCAAGTGGCCTCGGCAGAACGAAATCCAGCCGCGAGCCGAATAGTCTTTGGGACTTGTTCAGAAGGGAAGCGAGTCATCCTTTTGAAGCCCTACCGAATATGACACTGGCGTCCCCTTACCAGATCGACGAAAAAGAAAAAGAAAAACTTTAAAATTTAAAAAAGAAACGGGGGGTGACTCAATGCTTAAAAATGTTAAAATGTAAACAATCAGTACAGATTCCTTAAAACATCGTCCTGTCCGAGGTTTCCAAAACACAATCCTGAATCTTTCAATTCAGAGTCCCGACGAACTAGGATTTGGATCAAAGAGCGTTTAAAATGGTAAGGGCACATTCTCTATACTTCAGGTCTCCATAGAGCCTGTGTACTGTTCGAGGGCTCCTCCTTACAACGCTGGAGCAAGCATACGCTACGAGGGCGCAATCTCTTCCCGTGCTATACTTCTCTTGGATCCATATGATCAAATAAATGGGGATCAAAGAGTGTCCGAGACATTAAGGGCATATTCCTCCTTATATTCGGTAACACTGGAGCAAGCAATCGCCACGGGGGTATCGTCCCTCCCCGTGCTATGCTTCCCACGGATCCGAATGATCAAGGAAATGGGGATCAAAGAGTGTTCGAGACATTAAGGGCATTTTCCTCCTTATGTTCGGTAACACTGGAGCAAACAATCGCCACGGGGGTATCATCCCTCCCCGTGTTATGCTTCTCACGGATCCATTAATCAGGTAGGTGAGGATCAGAGAGTGTTCGAAACATTAAGGGCATTTTCCTCCTTATGTTTGGTAACACTGGAGCAAGCAATCACCACGGGAGTATCGTCCCTCCCCGTGCTATGCTTCCCACGGATCCGAATGATCAAGGAAATATAGATCAAAGAGTGTTCGAGACATTAAGGGCATTTTCCTCCTTATGTTCGGTAACACTGGAGCAAGCAATCGACATGGGGGTATCATCCCTCCCCGTGCTATGCTTCTCACGGATCCATTAATCAGGTAGGTGAGGATCAGAGAGTGTTCGAAACATTAAGGGCATTTTCCTCCTTATGTTCGGTAACACTGGAGCAAGCAATCGCCACAGGGGTATCATCCCTCCTCGTGCTATGCTTCTCACGGATCCATTAATCAGGTAGGTGAGGATCAGAGAGTGTTCGAAACATTAAGGGCATATTCCTTCTTATGTTCGGTAACACTTGAGTAAGCAATCGCCACGGGGGTATCATCTCTCCCCGTGCTATGCTTCTCTTAGATCCATTGGGTAGGAAAACATATGGTAACACATTCCTTGCGTTTGTATCTCCCAAACCGGTCAGGCAGGTTATCTTACGGGGGCACTCCCTCCCCGTGATTACCATCCCGGAATGTCCCTGATACATATAAGTTGTGGGGTAGTTGTGCTCCGGCTACTGCGAAGGGTTCTCGTGCTCCTTTATACCTCTTTACCCTTGATGTGGTCTTGATTTTTGAAAGTGGAGCGAGTTAGGTCGGATTGTCTATGCCCGGGATTTTTATGGTAGCACTTGTGATCGGTATGTCATGGGTTTGATGCTTCGACCTCTGATCATCCCTCCGTATCGAGTATGTCCCCAGAATTTTGAATGTGGCTTTCAATTTTAATTAGAAGAGTGGGTGGAATTTTTCTTTTTTGGAAAGAGAAAGTTTTATTCATATTCGGGGACTTACTACCCTATCTACAACTCTTTGCGGGGTTTTTTAGAGGGGTTTTACACTGTGCTCTTAACCCTTGTTGGGTTGCACCTCCACAATTTTGTAGGGCCCTTCCCATTTGGCGCCTAGTGAGCCTTCATCCGGCCTTCGGGTGTTCAGGGTGACCTTTTTTAATACCAAGTCGCCTGGAAGAAAGACACGGGTCCGAACCCTTTTTTTTGTAGAAGCGGGTCATTCTTTGCTGATAGATCGCTGTTTTCATAGCCGACTTCTCCCTTTTTTCTTCGATTAGATCGAGGTGACTTCTGAAAAGTTCTTCACTTCGTTTGTCCTTAAAATGGCGGACCCTGTGGGTAGTCATTCCGATCTCTGCTGGGATGACTGCCTCGCATCCGTATGATAAGGCAAATGGAGTTTCCCCTGTGGAGTTTTTATAGGTTGTCCGGTGTGCCCATAACACTTCTGGTAATTCCTCGACCCATAAGCCCTTGAAGGATCCGAGCCGAGCTTTAAGATTTGCCTTAATTGTTTTGTTTGTGGTCTCAACCTGCCCATTTGACTTGGGATGGGCTGGTGAGGCGAATTTTAAGGCGATCTGGAGGTCTTCACAGAGTTTCCGGAAGCCTTTGCTATCGAACTGCTTTCTGTTATCTGTGATGACGGCTCGAGGGATTTCGAACCTGCAGATAATATTCTTCTTCAGAATCTCCGTAGCCTTCTTCTCTGTGATGGTGGATAGGGGTTCGGCTTCCACCCATTTGGTGAAATAGTATATGGCCACAATGGCGTACTTCGTCTGTCCCGTCCCTTTGGCATTGGTCCGATGATATCTATCCCCCACTGAGCGAATGGCCAGGGACTGGACAGGGTGGTTAACTGCTCTGCTGGCTGGTGGTGAATATTGGCATTCTTCTAGCATCCTTCGCATTTCCGGGCCACTCTCATGCCGTCTTGATGCATAGTTGGCCAATAGAACCCTTGCCTTAAAGCTTTAAAGGCCATCGATTGTCCTCCGGCGTGACTCCCACAGATGCCCGCATGAATTTCCCTGAGTACATAATCGGCATCTTCTTCCGCTAAACATCTTAGGAGGGGTACTGTGTGGCCCCTCCGGTAGAGCACTCCTTCGATCAGGGAGAACTTGATGCTTTTGAATTTTAGTTTCCTGGCTTCCTTCTTGTCCTCGGGTGTCTCCCTTGTTTCCAAATATTTCTTAATTGGCTGTATCCACGAGGTTTTGTCTTCCTCATCCAATACTTTCACTTCGAGTTCTCCCACGCTATTTTCTCGGAGGCATATTAGAGGGACTATTCTGGGGTTCTCTGCTTTTATCGAAGATGCGAGTCGTGCCAAGGAGTCTGCCTCGCAGTTGTCTTCTCGACTGACTTGCTCAAAGTGTATGTTCCTCATTATTTCCACCAACCTTTTTACTTCAGCCAAGTAGGCTATCATACTCGGCTCCCTGACTTGGAATTCGCCTTTCAGCTGCTGAACAGCCAGCTGAGAGTCACTTCTTATCACTACGTCGTGGACTCCCACCACCGCGCATAGCCTAAGACCGGCCAGAATTGCCTCATACTCTGCCTCATTGTTTGTGGCCTTGAAGGCGAACCTCAGGGCGAACAATACCTCTTCACATTTGTCGCTCTTCAATATGATTCCAGCTCCATTGCCTTGTGAGCTGGCAGATCCGTCTACTGACATCTCCCATTTGCCTTCCCACACAGTCAAGACCTGGGGTTCTGTGAATTCCGCGAAAAAATCTGCCAAAGCCTGCCCTTTTACTGCTACCATTGGGAGGTAAGAAATGTCTTGTTCACTTAACTCCACCGACCACTTCATTAACCTGCCTGAAACTTCTAGTTTTTGTAGAATCTGTTTCAGAGGATAATCGGTGTAAACCCCAATAGGATGGGCTTGGAAGTAGGGTCGTAATTTTCGGGCTGCAGTGATTAATGACTGGGCGACCAGTTCATGTACCAGATATCGGGTCTCAACATCTAACAGAGCTTTGCTGACATAATATACTGGCCTTTGGACCTTATCGACCTCTTATATCAGCACCGAACTTACTGCATGCTCTGAGACAGCTAAGTACAAGTATAAGGTTTCCTCTGAGAGTGGTTTTGCTAGAAGCGGGGGCTGTGTTAGGTATTGTTTTAACTGTAGGAAGGCTTCCTCGCATTCTGGTGTCCAGTCGATTTCCTTTTGGCCTTCTTGATGACTTTGAAGAAGTGGTGGCACTTGTCTGTTGCTCGGGAGATGAATCGGTTGAGCGCGGCCAATCTGCCGGTTAGACTTTGCACTTCTTTTACCGTCCTGGGAGACTTTAAGTCTAGTACGGCTTGGATCTTCTGTGGATTGGCTTCTATGCCTCGGGAGCTTACCATGTAGCCCAAAAACTTCCCTGAGGCTACTCCGAAAGCACATTTCTCCGGGTTGAGCTTTAAATTGTGTTTCCTTAGTAACTCGAAGGTTTTTCTTAGATCGGTCACGTGGCATTCTGGCTCTTTAGACATTGTTATCATGTCGTCAACATATACCGACATTGATGTGCCAATGAGCGGTTTGAAAATTTTGTTGACCAGCCTTTGAAAGGTTGCCCCTGCATTCTTCAGTCCGAAGGGCATTACTTTATAACAGTAAAGCCCCTGGTCGGTGACAAAAGTTGTTTTCTCCTCGTCCGAATGGTGCATCTTGACCTGGTTGTATCCTGAGAAGGCATCCATAAACCTTAGCAGTCCCTGGAAGGCTGTTGTATCTACTAGCTGATCTATGTTTGGCAGTGGGAAGCTGTCTTTCGGGCATGCCTTGTTCAGGTCGGTGAAATCCACGCACATCCTCCACTTTCCGTTTGACTTCTTCACCAATACCACGTTTGATACCCACTCCGGGTATTTTACTTCTCTGATGAAACCAGCTTTCAATAATTTGTCCACCTCGGTCGCTACTGCCCTGCACCGCTCCTGATTAAAGGTCCTTCTTTTTTGCTTGACTGGCTTGTGTGACGGGTTTACTGCCAAGCGGTGATTGATGAATTTCGGATCAATCTCGGGCATGTCGTCGTGCCCCCATGCGAAGACGTCCGGGTACTCCTTTAGACACCTCAGCAGGCCCTGTTTCAGGGTTTCGTCTAAGTTTCCCCTTATCTTTACGCTCTTCCCAGGTCCGAAAAGTTCTGTCTCTTCTAGTTTTTCGACCGCCCCTAATCGGGCAACTTTATTTGGCCGAGGACCTGTGTTCCCCGTTGCTTCTTCTCTGTCTTCATTTACTTGTCTTTTTTGGGTACCTCCTTCAACGCATAGGGTTTCCCATGAGAGGTGGCAAAACAGCTCCGGGCTGTCTTCTGACTCCCGCACACGATTCCGATCCCTTCTCGGGTGGGGTATTTTAACTTTAACTAATGGCAGGACATTGCGGCCTTTGTCTTCATCATGAAAGGTCGACCGACAATGACTTGGTAACTGCTCATGCAGTCCACCACCGTGAAGTTTATCATGATCGTCCGAGTCCGGGGATGAGTTCCGATTGTCATTGCTAATTGTATTCTCCCTAATGGGACGACCGTTGAACCCCCGAAGCCGTATAGGGGAGTGCCATCGTCGGTCAGAGTTGCATACTCCACTCCAAGGCCTTCTAAAGCCTCTTTGGAGATTATATCCACTGCGCTTCCGGGATCCACAAGGATTCTGTCTACCTCTGAACCGCCGATTGTTTCCTTGATTATTAACGCATCGTCGTGGGGGAAACTCACCCCTCAGGCATCCTCGTCAGTGAACATTATTGGCACTGACCGACCACCTTGTGTTCTCGAGGATTGTTCCGCTTCTAGTACCTCCGATCCCCGAGTCCGGCTGTAGTTTTTTCTGGACCGGTTAGAATCTCTGGCCAGTGTCTTCCCTCCTGTGATGATATTTACCTGTCGGTGTTGTGCCATTTGTCTAGCCGCCATAACCTCATGGTCAATGTATTTATTTAAATATCCATTTCGAGACATGTCTTCCATTTGTTCCCGCAAGTCTTTGCACCCGTCCTTCGGATGTCCTCTCAAATTATGTTGCACGCAATAGGATTTTTTATTTCTTTTATCTGGGGGAAATCTCCTGAGGTTATGTTCTATCAAGAGGCATTTTTCCTGGATTTCCATGACGATTTGTCCTAGTGGGTTGTTCAGAGGAATGTATGTTTCTTCATTGACTACATGGTTTACTTGGTCCTGGTTGTTCCGAGGTATTGGCTTGAATTCCTTGCGTCTCAGGGGTGGTTTTTTGAACTCCCTATCTGGCCGGCGGGGAGCCTCTGCCCTTATTGTCCTTTCTCTGATAGATGTCCCTCTCCAGGTGATTTTATCTTCGTTATCTAACAAAACGAACTTTCGGGCTATTTCCAAGGCGGTTGCATAATCCGGCGTATCTTGGATTCTTAGGTGAGTTCACAGCTTTCCGACCCTTAAGGCCCCCTTTAAACTTTCCAAGGCCTCGAGGGACTCATATCCCCCGACCTCGAGCACCATATTATGGTATCTTTCAATGAAGGCCTTCAGGGGCTCGTCATCTCCCTGCTTCATGAGTCTTAACTCCCCAATTGTCTTTTTAGGAACGCAGGCCCTTTGAAGTGCCGCACAAACGATTTTTTGAGTTGCGCGAAGTTGCGGATGCTCTCTGGGGCTAGACTTTTGTACCATAGAATGGCGGATCCACCTAAGGTTAGGGGGAATAATTTGCAAACGGCATCCCCTATTACTCATTGGACTTCCATTAATAAGACAAAGCTTTCAATATGGGATTTTGGGTCAGTATGGCCCTTGTAGTGTGTCATGGTAGGCATGTTGAATCGTCTTGGGAATTTTGCCGACCTTATTTCTTCTGCGAGGAGAGATTCCTCCTCATCGTCCCGGGCATCTCCTGTATCGGTCTTGAGGTTTACTCCCCACTTGGCTATCTTTTACCTTAACCAAGACCTCATATTGCTATCTGAGTTACCATGCCGCCTCCTACGGCCTTCTTCGTGTCTACTTCCCCGGGTGTGGCGCTCCTCATGACTTGAGGTCTCTCTTTCAGCCTCATCATACTTCTTTTTTTCCCTTCTGATGTTTCGGGGGCTATTATAGGATGAGTCTGGCGGCTGTCTTCCCACTTCTTCTTCCCATGTGTCCTCCGTTTGCGAATCTTTTTCTACCACTACGGATTTTATCCCGTAGGGGCCCCTCCTTCTGGGTCTATCGTCTTCACTTGTATCTATAACATTTTTTCCTTCCGCCGTCTCACCTCTTCTCTGACTGGTTCCGGCTTCAAATCTCTCGTTGTTCCTCCCTTCCACCATTTCTAGTCAGTCCATCATGGATTTCAGAAAGGCTTGGTTTTCCTCCCTTTCTTTCCTCATGTTTTCTTTTTATCTTCTCTACCCAGTCCGTAGTTGGACTAACTGATGATCGGCGATTTCCGTCTTCTGCCACTGTCTTATCACGTGTGCTGCTTTTCGTTGAATTTCCCCACAGACGGCGCCAACTGTTGACGGCTGATTTTGTTCTCAGGGCAATATTGGAATATTACTCCCGAGAAAATCCTCCCTCAATAGTGAATTTGTTTGGTTATGGGGGAACCAAAAGCAAATTTAGCAAAAGACAGATAAATATGCCAATCAACAAGATGATTTAACATGGTTCGGCGGATCAGATCCAACCTACGTCCACAGACACAAACCGAATAATACTTTTTATTACTGAGATATGCTTCTCTGATATCTCTTGTTTTTTACAAGTCTGATTGTAATGATCTTGATATTGATTCTGATGCCTCTTAACATGCTCTACCTTTCTATTTATAATACGTAGAAATCAGATTCCTTCTCCTACAAGAATTTCCTAGTTGAAACAATTCCCTCTTCCCATAAGAATTTCTAGTCAGAAATTACCTCTACTTCCTTCATTCTACTAGGACACAGACTTATCAGTTTACCCAATGAAGGTAGGATAACTTATCATCTTATCCGAGAAAATCAGATGCCTTATCTTTCTGAGTGCGCCTCGCTATCTGGTCGGTCTATATGAGGTCGGTGATGATGGGCCTTTGAACTGAGAATGCTTCTGCCGATCTGATAATTGCCCGGTCATCTGAACCCAAGTCCTCGGTTACTTACCGTTTGGCTCTTAGTGGTCGGGTCGGCATTAATGATTTTGACCGAGAAGGGAATTACCATTTTTACCCCTGCAGTACTCCTTAAATAACATAGGTCCTGAAAAAACCATTAACAAGTTATTTTATGTCTCGAAAATTATCATATATGTTGACGGCTGATTTTGGTCTCATGAAAATATTGGAATATTTACTCCCGAGACAATCCTCATTCAATAGTGAATTTGTTCGATTAAAGGGGAACCAAAAGCAAATTTAGCAAAAGACAGATAAATACACCAATCAACAAAGAGATTTAACGTGGTTCGGCGGATCAGATCCAACCTACGTCCACGGACACAAACCGAATAATAATTTTTATTACTGAGATATGCTTCTCTGATATCTCTTGTTTTTTACAAGTCTGGTCGTAATGATCTTGATATTGATGCTGATGCCTCTTAAGCATGCTCTACCCTTCTATTTATAATAGCGTAGAAATCAGATTCCTTCTCCTACAAGAATTTCCTAGTTGAAACAATTCTCTCTTCCCATAAGGATTCCTAGTCAGAAATTACCTTCACTTCCTTCATTATACTAGGACACAGACTTATCAGTTTACCCCATGAAGGTAGGATAACTTATCATCTTATCTGAGAAAATATGATGCCTTATATTTCTGAGCGCGCCTCGCTATCTGGTCGATCTTTATGAGGTCGGTCATGATGGGCCTTTGAGTTGAGAATGCTTCTGCCGATATGATAATTGCCCGGTCATCTGAACCTAAGTGCTCGGTTACTTACCATTTGGCTCTTAGTGGTCGGGTCGGCATTAATGATTTCGACTGAGAAGGGAATTACCCTTTTTACCCTTGCCGTATTCCTTAAATAACATAGGTCCTGTAAAAACCATCAACAAGTTATTTTATGTCCCAAAAATTATCATATATGTTGACGGCTGATTTTGGTCTCAGGACAATATTGAAATATTTACTCCCGAGACAATCATCAATCAATAGTGAATTTGTTCGATTAAGGGGGAACCAAAAGCAAATTTAGCAAAAGACAGATAAATACACCAATGAACAAATAGATTTAACGTGGTTTGGCGGATCAGATCCAACCTACGTCCACGGACACAAACCGAATAATACTTTTTATTACTGAGATATGATTCTTTGATATCTCTTGTTTTTTACAAGTCTGATCGTAATGATCTTGATATTGATTCTGATGCCTCTTAAACATGCTCTACCCTTCTATTTATAATAACGTAGAAATCAGATTCCTTCTCCTACAAGAATTTCCTAGTTGAAACAATTCCATTTTCCCATAAGGATTCCTAGACAGAAATTACCTTCACTTCCTTCATTCTACTAGGACACAGACTTATTAGTTTACCCAATGAAGGTAAGATAACTTATCATCTTATCCGAGAAAATAAGATGCCTTATATTTCTGAGCGCGCCTCGCTATCTGGTCGGTCTTTATGAGGTCGGTCATGATGGGCCTTTGAACTGAGAATGCTTCTGCCGATATGATAATTGCCCGGTCATCTGAACCCAAGTGCTCGGTTACTTACCGTTTGGCTCTTAGTGGTCGGGTCGGCATTAATGATTTCGACTGAGAAGAGAATTACCATTTTTACCCATGTCGTACTCCTTAAATAACATAGGTCCTGTAAAAACCATCAACAAGTTATTTTATATCCCGAAAATTATCATATATGTTGACGGCTGATTTTGGTCTCAGGACAATATTGGAATATTTACTCCCGAGATAATCCTCCCTCAATAGTGAATTTGTTCGGTTAAGGGGGAACCAAAATCAAATTTAGCAAAAGACAGATAAATACACCAATCAACAAAGAGATTTAGCGTGGTTCGGCGGATCAGATCCAACTTACGTCCACGGACACAAACCGAATAATACTTTTTATTACTGAGATATGCTTTTCTGATATCTCTTGTTTTTTACAAGTCTGATCGTAATGATCTTGATATTGATTCTGATGCCTCTTAAGCATGCTCTACCCTTCTATTTATAATAGGGTAGAAATCAGATTCCTTCTCCTTCAAGAATTTCCTAGTTGAAACAATTCCCTCTTCCCATAAGGATTCCTAGTCAGAAATTACCTTCACTTCATTCATTCTACTAGAACACAGACTTATCAGTTTACCCCATGAAGGTAGGATAACTTATTATCTTATCCGAGAAAATATGATGCCTTATCTTTCTGAGTGCGCCTCGCTATCTGGTCGGTCTATATGAGGTCGGTAATGATGGGCCTTTGAACTGAGAATTCTTCTGCTGATCTGATTATTGCCCGGTCATCTGAACCCAAGTGCTCGGTTACTTACCGTTTGGCTTTTAGTGGTTGGGTCGGCATTAATGATTTCGACCGAGAAGGGAATTACCATTTTTACCCATGCCGTACTCCTTAAATAACATAGGTCCTGAAAAAACCATCAACAAGTTATTTTATGTCCCGAAAATTATCATATATGTTGACGGCTGATTTTGGTCTCATGACAATATTGGAATATTTACTCCCGAGACAATCCTCCCTCAATAGTGAATTTGTTCGGTTAAAGGGGAACCAAAAGCAAATTTAGCAAAAGACAGATAAATACACCAATCAACAAAGAGATTTAACGTGGTTCGGCGGATCAGATCCAACCTACGTCCACGGACACAAACCGAATAATACTTTTTATTACTGAGATATGCTTCTCTGATATCTCTTTTTTTTTACAAGTCCGATCGTAATGATCTTGATATTGATTCTGATGCCTCTTAAGCATGCTCTACCCTTCTATTTATAATAGCGTAGAAATCAGATTCCTTCTCCTACAAGAATTTCCTAGTTGAAACAATTCCCTCTTCCCATAAGGATTCATAGTCAGAAATTACCTTCACTTCCTTCATTCTACTAGGACACAGACTTATCAGTTTACCCTATGAAGGTAGGATAACTTATCATCTTATCCGAGAAAATATGATGCCTTATCTTTCTGAGCGCGCCACGCTATTTGGTCGGTCTTTATGAGGTCGGTCATGATGGGCCTTTGAACTGAGAATGCTTCTGCCGATATGATAATTGCCCGGTCATCTGAACCCAAGTGCTCGGTTACTTACCGTTTGGATCTTAGTGGTCGGGTCGGCATTAATGATTTCGACTGAGAAGGTAATTACCGTTTTTACCCATACCGTACTCCTTAAATAACATAGGTCCTGTAAAAACCATCAACAAGTTATTTTATGTCCCGAAAATTATCATATATGTTGACGGCTGATTTTGGTCTCAGGACAATATTGTAATATTTACTCCCGAGACAATCCTCCCTCAATAGTGAATTTGTTCGGTTAAGGGGTAACCAAAAGCAAATTTAGCAAAAGACAGATAAATACACCAATCAACAAAGAGATTTAACGTGGTTCGGCGGATAAGATCCAACCTACGTCCACAGACACAAACCGAATAATACTTTTTATTACTGAGATATGCTTCTCTGATATCTCTTGTTTTTTACAAGTCTGATTGTAATGATCTTGATATTGATTCTGATGCCTCTTAAACATGCTCTACCTTTCTATTTATAATAACGTAGAAATCAGATTCCTTCTCCTACAAGAATTTCTTAGTTGAAACAATTCTCTCTTCCTATAAGTATTCATAGTCAGAAATTATCTTCACTTCCTTCATTCTAATAGGACACAGACTTATCAGTTTACCCCATGAATGTAGGATAACTTATCATCTTATCCGAGAAAATAGGATGCCTTATCTTTCTGAGCGCGCCTCGCTATCTGGTCGGTCTTTATGAGGTCGGTCATGATGGGCCTTTGAACTGAGAATGCTTCTGCCGATCTGATAATTGCCCGGTCATCTGAACCCAAGTGCTCGGTTACTTACTGTTTGGCTCTTAGTGGTCGGGTCGCCAATAATGATTTCGACCGAGAATGGAATTACCCTTTTTACCCCTGCCATACTCCTTAAATAACATAGGTCCTGAAAACACCATCAACAATATATATAAAGTTTCAAGTCAATAAAAGAAAGAAATAAATGAAATAATAATAAAAACTTTAAAAAAATTATAAAATATTTAGAAAAATAATAAAAATATTATAGTTTTGGATCGAGTCGAGTTTTAATATCAAATCCGTGATCCTACCCGCAAATTTCGTATCGGGTCAAATTAACCCAAAAAATAATTTTTTATTTTTGAAACCCGCACGGATCGGATCACGGATTGATCCAACCCTATGAACACCCGTATGGGGTACAGTCAGTAGTTTTCATATTGGAAACTTCAAAGATTGGCCCCCAAATGGATCCAAATCCAATAATCAATAATTCCATCCATCATCTTTCTAAATTCCTAAATTCCAATCAGCAGCAGCGGGTGCTTCATTGCTTTCAATTTGCCTTAAACTTGAAGTGACCAAGGGCAAGAGCAATAAATAATAATTGCCACAGCCACAGATCCAGTTAAAAATAGACAAACAGAGACGGTGAAAATGGAGAAGATGAATCATGCGTTTGAGAAAATGAAGATGCTAGTGGGAATGGAGGTTGAAGACGAAGAATCAGCCCCAGAAAACGACAACTATTTATCTGTTATGGACGACTTCAATCGCCAGTGCACTTTAACCACTAAGCAGGTTCCATTTCTTTTCTTTTACTTAGCAATTAGCTACAGTTAGTTAGCTGCCCAGCTGTGCGTCTGCTTAAAGCTATTCCCTTTGCTGAAAATTTTACAATTGACGAGTCAATCTAGAGCCTATGGATCCTTTTAATGCTGATACATACACCCAATTGGAATTACATATCAATGGTGGCTAGTATCGGTGGCACAATTGACGAGTCAATCTAGAGTCTATGGATCCTCAAAGGCCTGTGGCGGCCCGCCTCATGACGCCTCAAGTCGAGGTGGCTTGAGGCAGTTTGAGGAGTAGATCTCGACACGAAAGCCCTAAAATTACTATTTTTAAAAGAAAAATAAAAAATTTATATAAGGGAACTAAAAGTAGGGATAAAGAGTCTCAACTTGAGCTTCTTTATAGACTAAATGCTATAGTTCAATTTTGTTTTCCTAACCAGTAGTATTGTTAACCACATTGACATAGTAGTTCGACCCCGATACTTAGCCAAAAATGGCAAAATAATTATTTTTTTTAAAAATAATCAACGTTTACTATTATATTTATTTATTAATTATAATTGTTATTAATAAATTTATTTATGATAGGAATTATATATGATGAAGACTTTTTGGATGATGACACTTCATACCCACATTTCATATTATTAGACACAGTTGATAGTCTATCCAGAGATTAGCAGTCATTTTATTTCATGAACTTGTTTTATTATATTTCATTTTGTTTAGTTTTGATGGATGCTTTTATGTATTAGTTGTTATGGATTTGTTGTAGATAATTAATTTTAATGCTTTTAGTTTTTTTCCGTGTTCAAATTGAGGCTATTGCCTCGACCGCCTCGCCTCACGCCGGGGACTGCCTCACACCGCATACCGAGTTTTCGAACCTTGATCTGTGCATTTTGAAACCTATGTTGATTCATTTACTTTGTGGATTTTGGCTTTTTTGTACTGATCTGCTTTTGTTTTTCCTACTGTTTATTAAGGGTTATTATTTACTTATTGATTTTTTAAGATGAAATGTGTATTTGTTAGTCATTAACCAATCGCTTTTTCAATTTAATAGAGGTTGTATGGTTTTGCTATCTGCTTCTCCGTGGGCATATTCTGTACGCTATTGGTAAGTTTAACCTCGGTGTTAGTATGCTTTTTTTTTCCCGGGTTAAGTTTAATACATCCGGTGGCTTTTAATGTTACTAACTATTCATATGTTCTCCTTTTTCGTGACAGTCATTACTTGTTTTCTTTAGTCCTATCAAGTTTGGAATCACATTCACTTTTGGGAATTTACTTGCACTCGGAAGGTTTGTGTCTTAATTCTGCTATTATATTCTCTATGGTGGTGTAACTGGCTTCAAATAAATATATCCAGTATAATAAGCCATTCAAACTTAAAATAGCACATTTCTGATTTGAGTGGCCAAGTTGCTCTGTACGCTCAGGGTGCATGTATTTTGGGGGTTGGGTGAGGGAGCTATTTGGATGGGGGCGGTACTCTGCAGTCCAAAGCTTTTGAAGTTAGAACTCTGTTAGTTTGTAATAATATGGTCATTATTCACATTGGAAAATTTTCAGCGTTAAATTTTGTTAGGACCCAATGGGTAAAATAAAAAAATAATAAAGGGTAAATGGGTTATTTTAGTTATTTAGGGTTTAGATATAAATTATGATGCTTTGTTTTGTTTGGGGTATGCTATTATTGTTGTTGAATTTGGGAATTGGAGGGGAAAACCCTAGGGAGGTTACCATCACCTTAATGTTGAGTAAGGGCTGGTGAATCTATTCACCTTCAACTATCTTGTGATTTCAGTTAATTTTCATGAATAAAAGTATATTTTAGTTATGTTCTTGGTGTGATTTGTTGTGCCATTGTTGAGGGATTTGGAGGTTCTGTTGCTTTCTCTTTTGATTTGATTAAAGTTCTCTATGATTTTTCTGATCAAAGTTCTCCATGTTGTTGGATCTTGGTTGATCTTGGAACCAAGCATCATATTAAGGCTGCTAAAATTTGCATCTGAACACAAATTTATAAATTTGCATCTGATCACAAATTATATAAATCTTATTGTTCTTTTAGAATGTTCAGTTTTGTAATTCCTTTCAAGATGCTATTTTGTTCCATAAGTACCACCTTGCTTGGTATGGCTGCCTGGTGCTGGATGCCGAAGAGTTATATAAATTATACATGCCGTATTTTAACATCCTTAAGGATGCTATGCGACCTGGGGTGTTCTGGAATTCTTATTTCTATCTGTACCTGGTCTTCCCTTTCCACTTGTTGTACTTACCATCTTTACTAGCTTCCTGATGATAAATTTCTCCTCCATGGCTTTTGTCTTAGTAAGTTTGTTCTTTTCTTAAATTAGTTTTTTGAGTTAAAATTACATGGCAAATTGTATTTTGTGAACCTAGCTCAAAATGCTGGTTTCTTTCATCCTTATTTAGTTTAGCAATTTTATTTGCAAGTCCGTTATAAAATCTCAAGTCACTGGCAAAAGTATAAATTTTGTGGGCTACTTTTTCATGACTTTTCGTACTGTCAGGCCTGGTTATTTCAGATACTAATTATTTTATCCAAATAATCTTTTTCCTCCTCATTTTTAATGGCAGCACAGCATTCCTCATAGGCCCAAAACGACAGGTGACAATGATGCTTGATCCCGTTCGTATCTATGCAACAGCTATATATCTTGCAAGCATGATTATTGCCCTGTTTTGTGCTCTCTATGTAAGTTTCATTATTTTTGTTGTTCCTTCATTTATTTTTCTAATTAAATTCCAAAATACTGTATCTGAGCTAAAACCACAGTCCGTGTATTTAATCTAATCTTCTTTGATTAAATTAAACAGGTTCATAACAAGTTATTAACACTTTTGGCGATTATTTTAGAGTTCGGAGCGCTAATTTGGTATGCCAAATCATTTTCATATTCTGTCAATATGCATGTCTTCTTCTTAATCTCATCCATGGCAAAGTGAATTTGAAATGATCATCTTTCGTTCTTTAGCATTTGATCATGCAATTTGACTGATGAACTTATGCCCTTGTGAGTCCAGAATGCAAACATAATTCAGAATTGGGGTTGTTTTTTTGGAATTTGAAATGATCATTTCTTTAATGTGTGTGGTTGTATTCTTTTATTTTATGCAAATTGCAACACCTTGTGGATCATTATATTAATGCATTGCTATTCCATTTCTGTATTAAATTGTTTATGCAAATTTATGTTGATGTATATTACACTAAAACTTGTAAACCTTAACACTGGCAAACCAACATATCTGTTTCTTGGTATAATTTCCTTGTCTAGGGAATTAAAGGTTCTGCTTTATGGCTTTACGCTGTATTTCTCTAACCACCACTTATTTGTTCTGTACTGCTTTATTGAACCTTATGAGTTCTGTACTTCTCTTGGTGATGTTAGCTTTTGTATAGATTTTTGCTATCTCACAGAAAAGGCTTTTATTGGGATGCCCCTGTGGGTTTCTGGCTCACCTTGTTCTTCTACAAGCAGTACTTCTAATGATAATTGGCCTTACTTTTCCATTTTATTGATTCCTTACATGTAAATTGCATCTTCGTCTCATCACAGGTTTTCTTACTTCATGTAATGGTTTTATTCTCTGTATAATTTATAGGTATAGCTTGAGCTACATCCCGTTTGCGAGGTCCATGGTCTCGAAGATCATGGTAACTTGCTTTGACACTGAATTTTAGGCTTGTATAAATTGAACACGGCAGATGAATCCATCGAAGAAGAGTATGAGTTTGGTGTTTACTGGTGCAATCTTCCTGCGGTTGTTTGGACAGAGGTGTGGGTTAGTCTATCTCAGATGTATCAACGCCCAAAACTGAAACTGGAATTGTGATGTGAACAATTTTCTGGAATTCAATTGTTTTCTTTCTTCTTCCTCTTGAGTTTTGTTGTTTATGATAAGAAAGCTGATGAGTGTGTCAATAGAAATCGACTTATTTGCTGCCATTTGATATTTTCATGGAGAGCCAGTATAAATTTGTGGTTTGTGATGTGAGAGAGAATTCACTCTTTTGCTAGGTAATATAATTGGAGATCGGCAGTAATCGAATTGCGATTAATCGGAAATATTTGGGGATTAATAAGAAATTAATCGAGAAGTCTAAAACTGATATATTTTGTATAACGGAGAAATAAAAAATTCAAAATTAATTTCTCAAAATACTTTAAAAATCACTAAAAAAATTCATTTATAATGAAAAAAAAATATTAAACATGAAGTTTAGAAGGATGACTAAGGTTTCTAAAGAAGAAAAATGAGGAAAAAAGAGAGAATGAGATTTTTTTTTTTTTTTTTTAATTTTAATCAAGTGACTTAAAAATTAGATATCAGTAATTAATCGTCGAAAATTGGCAATTTAGGCGTTAATCACTGTTTAAACAGTTCTGCCATTTTGTTGAGATCATTTAATAGTTTTATCAATAGATCTATCCTTAGATCTTAGAAGTACTAAATTGCAATACTAAACAGATTTTAAATAATTTTAATATTGAAAAAACGGACTCCAACTTTAGAGCGTGTGAATTGTCGCAAATAAAAGTCTCGCTCTTGCAGTTAGTTTTTTTTTTTTTTTTTTTTTTTTGAAATTGGAAATCTCACCGTCAAACTATCTCTTCCGGATTCAAGCAGTCTCATACTCTTAAAAAAAACACACTTCTTAAATTCAAAGACAAAAACAGAACACCCCACTGCCAACCCTTCTGCAGTTCTGCCGGAAGCTAAAAGCTCCATTTGTTTACATGTTTTTTTACCTCCCAAGCACAGGAAAAGCAGTCCTTGTTGGCAATAATAATAATAATAATAATAAAAACATTCCATAAACAAGGTATAATTCAGTCTATAAAGAGAGGACTTTTAAAGCTCAACAGTAACTTGACAGTAAAATATTCACAACAATTAAAATCCAAAGAATAATAATCTATCAATTTCTGCCTTTGTTTTTCAAGTAAGGTTGTATATGTCAATTCCACAGATCAGAGCATCAATATGTATTGTAATACATCCCCATTGTTGTAAATTCTTCAATTAATTCATAAGGGTATATATGTCTTTGTGTTTGGCAAAGAGGTGCTAGAGTGGTTACAATCCATAGAGGGTTGCAACCCCCCCCCAAAGGGTGTCCTATGGCACCCCTCCATGCCTTATAAAGGGGTCATGTACTCCTAATTCAAATAGGAAGAAAATAACATATATAAATCATTATCCTACAGACACTTTGTTTTGACTTTTGGTTTTGAGAGAGATCCACCATTATTCCTAGTTCACACACTTGTTAAGGAGTGCTCCTTGAACAAGAAGATTCCGAGTAATCCTGGGAGAACGTTGGCAAAACGAATCCGTAAAGCACCCGTGACGGAGCCAATAAGTTCTTAAGGACAGAGATCATCTCGACTTGGACTATTCTGTGATCTACACTTTCTGGTTTGTTTTAATGGTTTTGTGTTTTTAGGGTTTCATGCATCTAGATCTTCTTTTGTTGTTTTGATCTGTTTGATTGCAAGTTATATTACTGTTTGATGACACATATTTGCTAACAATCTTAAGAACTTATTGAATCGTGTTATTAAATAGTAATTTGCATGTTAGGGTTTTAATATTTTCTGGAAAATACGAACAGTGCATAAAAAACCCGTAGGGCGTTCGAACGCCCAACGCACGCGAAGGCTAAAATTTTGAATTCTCGTAAGAACGTTCGAACGCGTCTTCAAACGCACCTCGAACGAAAGCCTTCTGCCTTAGAACGTTCGAACGCGTACTAAACGCAACTCGAACGCAAACTCTCTGGAATCATTCCGTTCGAACGCGTTCACGAACGCTATACGAACGTGAACTCTCTGGAATCATTCCGTTCGAACGCGTTTCAAACGCTACTCGAACGTGAACTCTCTGGAAACACATCGTTCGAACGCGTTATCAAACGCAACACGAACGCACACACACTGGACAGTCTCGTTCGAACGTAGACACGAACACGACACTAACGATATAGTCCTGTAATTCTTATAAACTGCAAACTTAAATAATATTAACTTGGTAAGTCATATACTGTTAACACATTAATCTTGGAAGTATAGATTTAAGTTATTATTAGGTTGTTCAATTATCACAAGCATACACATAGTGATAAAGTTGAAATTGTTTGATTGTTGCATAATTGGTTGAGAATTTAAAGTGTAATAATACACAAGTAATTCCATCCAATCTTGATTGAATTATATATATCTATATTTATCGTTTATCACTTTGAACAAGATCATTCGTTGATCGTTGTGCAATTTGTCTTTCGTAGACTAATTGACCCTGTTGATTTTCCAGTTACATATGGCTAGCGGAAATATCACGGTACCGGTCTCTCATGGAGAAAAACCGGAGAAATTTGGTGGGGCAAATTTCAAACAATGGCAGAGTAAGATGCTGTTCTACCTGACAACTCTCCAGTTGGCAAAATTCTCTCAAAGATCCTCCGGGTCCTGTGGAGGGTGAATCCGAGAAGGCCAAGGAAGAGCGAGAACAGACTTGGATGTCTGGAGACTTCTTATGCAAGAACTACCTTTTGGGTGGTCTTGACAATACCCTGTACAATGTGTACCAAGGCATGACTTCTGCGAAGATTCTCTGGGAATCTCTCGAGAAGAAGTATAAAACTGAAGAAGCCGGACAAAAGAAATTTGTCGTGGGTAGGTTCCTGGACTACAAGATGGTAGATTCAAGGACGGTGATGTCTCAGTTGGGTGAACTGCAATTGATCATTCATGAAATACTGGATGAAGGAATGAAACTCTGTGAGATGTTTCAAGTTGCCGCCATAATTGAAAAATGCCTCCATCATGGAAGGACTTCGGGAGCTATCTGAAACACAAAAAGAAGCAGATGAGCCTTGAAGACCTCAGTGTTCGATTGAGAATCGAAGAGGACAACAGGATGTCCGAGAAGGCCAGCTACAAGACTCTGGAGTCTAAGGCCAACATCATTGAAGGTGCAAAGGGTAGCAAAAAGAGAAAGAACAGTGGAGCTGACTCTGGGACCAAGAAGTTCAAGGGAAAATGCTACAACTGTGGAAAGAGCGGTCATATGTCAAAGGACTGCAGAAACAAGAAGTCTCAGGACAAGGGCAAGAAAAAGAAATATGAGGCCCATGTTACTGAGAGTGAGCAGCTGACTGATGATATCTCAGAGATGGAACTATCAGCAGTGGTAACCGAAGCTAACATAGTTGGGAATCCGAGAGAATGGTGGGTAGACACTGGGGCTACTCGCCATATCTGTGCAGAAAGTAAGATGTTTTCCATGTACCAGAAGGTCGATGGCGGCGATCATCTGACAATGGGAAACTCGTCTACCTCTCAAGTGGTTGGACAAGGCACAGTTGTTCTGAAGATGACATCCGGAAAGGAGCTAACATTGAAGAATGTACTGCACGTTCCAGATATTCGGAAGAACTTAGTCTCAGGCTCTCTTCTTAGTAAGGCTGGGTTTAAGCTTGTGTTTGTTTCTGACAAGTTTGTAATGACTAAGAATGATATGTATGTAGGAAAAGGATACCTAACTGAGGGCCTTTTCAAGCTAAATGTAATGACTGTTAATCGTGCTATTAATAAAGCTAGTTCGTCTGCTTATATTATTGTGTCACAAAATGTATGGCATGGGAGGTTAGGACATGTTAATTATGATACCATGGGTAAATTAATTAACATGGACCTCATACATAAATTTGCAATTGATAGCCAACATAAGTGTGAAGCATGTGTTGAAGCAAAAATACATAGAACATCATTTCATTCTATCGAACGCAGTTCTGAACCGCTAGAACTTGTACATACTGATGTATGTGACATGAATATTGTGCAAACAAGAGGCGGTAAAAAGTACTTTGTCACTTTTATCGATGACAGCACAAGATTCTGTTATGTGTACTTGTTGAGAAGCAAAGCAGAAGCTATTGAAAGCTTTGTACACTATAAGAGCGAAGTTGAAAATCAACTTGGCAAGAAAATCAAAAGAATCAGGAGTGATAGAGGTGGTGAATACGTTTCACCGTTCGGTGAATATTGTTCTGTGCACGGAATTATTCACGAAACCACTGCTCCTTATTCTCCTCAACAGAACGGAATTGCGGAACGCAAAAACCGAACAGTGAAGGAAATGATGAACGCCATGTTGACAAGTTCGGGTTTACCCCAGAACTTGTGGGGGGAAGCCTTGCTTTCCGCAAACTACGTTCTGAACAAGCTTCCTCACAGAAGACTAGACAAGACACCATATGAATTGTGGAAAGGTTTCGTACCTTCCTACAAATACCTCAAAGTGTGGGGGTGTCTTGCCAAAGTAATGGTTCCTAAACCTAAGGAGGTTAGAATAGGACCTAAAACTGTTGACTGTATATTCATTGGATATGCTCACAACAGTAGTGCGTATCGATTCTTGGTGCACAAGTCGGAGATTCCTGACATCAATCCAAATATGATAATTGAGTCAAGGAATGCGATATTTTTTGAAGAGACATTTCCTTGTAAGGAAAGACAAATGACTGGGTCTCTCAAAAGAACAGTTGATACTGTCAAGGACAGTAATCAAGTTGACCAAGAATCAGATCAACGTGTAAATGCTGAGACAATCGAGCCTAGACGTAGCAAAAGGGCTAGAACGTCTAAGTCGTTTGGTCCCGATTTTCAAACATACTTGTTAGAAAATGAGCCTCAAAGTTATAAAGAAGCAGTGACTTCTCCGGAGGCACCTCTTTGGAAAGAGGCTATTAACAGTGAGATTGATTCAATCCTACAGAACCATACTTGGGAGTTGGTTGATCTTCCGCCAGGTTGTAAGCCGCTGGGCTACAAATGGATATTCAAAAGGAAGATGAAAACGGATGGATCAATAGATAAGTATAAGGCGAGACTTGTCATAAAAGGTTATAGACAAAAGGAAGGCCTTGATTACTTTGACACCTATTCACCTGTGACTCGCATCACATCGATAAGAATGCTCATAGCCATATCAGCTATATTTGGTCTTGAAATACATCAAATGGATGTAAAGACGGCATTCTTGAATGGTGAATTGGATGAAGAAATCTACATGGAACAACCAGAAGGGTTTAGTGTTCCTGGACAAAAACAGAAGGTGTGCAAACTTGTAAAATCCTTGTACGGATTAAAACAAGCACCGAAACAATGGCATGAGAAATTTGACAAAGAAATGTTGTCAAATGGGTTTAAAACCAATGAGTGTGATAAGTGTGTGTACACCAAATCAACTCAAAAAGGATATGTCATTGTGTGTCTCTATGTAGACGATATGCTGATAATTGGTAGTAATCATGAAATGATTAAGTTTACCAAAAACGTGTTATCCAGCAGATTTGATATGAAAGATATGGGGATAGCTGATGTGATCCTAGGAATAAAAATTTCTAGGACATCAGACGGATATATATTATCACAGACTCATTATATTGAGAAGATACTCGATAAATATATCAAAGGGGATCTAAGCATAGCTAGAACCCCTGTAGACCTAACTCTTCATTTATCAAAGAATACTGGTTCAAGCATATCACAACTAGAGTATTCGAGAATCATCGGAAGTCTGATGTATCTCACGAATTGCACACGACCCGATATCGCTCAAGCTGTGAATCGGCTTAGCAGATATACGAGTAATCCAGGACACAACCACTGGAAAGCCATAGTAAGAGTTTTGAGGTATCTGAGAGAAACTTCAAAATATGGCCTACATTACGAGAGATATCCTGCTGTATTAGAGGGTTACAGCGATGCTAACTGGATATCTGATACGGTGGATTCCAAATCCACGAGTGGATTTGTTTTCACACTTGGTAATGCAGCCGTGTCATGGAAATCCTCGAGGCAAACATGTATTGCCCGGTCAACTATGGAATCAGAGTTCATAGCGTTAGACAAAACAGCGGAAGAAGCAGAATGGCTTAGAAACTTCCTGGAGGATGTTCCTAGTTGGCCCAAACCGGTGCCAGCGATAAGCATACATTGTGACAGCCAATCGGCTATTGGGAGAGCCCAAAATACAATGTATAATGGTAAGTCACGACACATACGTCGGAGACATAATACCATATGTCAACTGCTCTCAAGTGGCATAATAACGATCTATTATGTCAGGTCAAAGGAAAACCTAGCGGATCCACTAACTAATGGTTTACCTCGAGAGCAAGTTGAGAAGTCATCGAGGGGAATGGGCTTGAAGCCTATAATCTAAGAATTGTCACTGTGGAAACCCAACCTAGTTGACTGGAGATCCCAAGATCTAGGTTCAAAAGGGACAACAGAAACTTTGTGCAATTCAAAACAAGCACTGAAGAGTTACGTACTCTGTCCCATTCCGATAATGACGCTGAGTGCTGTCTGTCATTGGTTAGGATAAGCTAAGGCTTTTAATGATCACTATATTAGGAGATGAGTCCTAATGGGGGTAAAGACAGATTACCTCTTCATAGTAGATCACCTATTTCAAGTAAGAAGTGAGGCCGCTTCCATGGGAACCTTTAAAGGCGGGTTACCCTAAAGTGCTTGATGAATCCAGGACCGTTGTTCAGGGCCAAAATGAACACAACCGTAGAACGGGTAAATGGTCGAATTAAAGCTGTGTGTTGGCAATTGTCTTGGTTTACATCAACGGCAGAACAGTTCAAGACTATGGGTCACTGGTTTGCCAAGTAAATCCGATTGTCATTCACTAGGAAAGGTTCAAGGCGAAAGCTACCTATTTCGATGCAGCTTTAGCTCCCTGTATCTCTCTCACGTGTCTGAATGAATATTTGAAGAATTGTGGGGGATTGTTGTAAATTCTTCAATTAATTCATAAGGGTATATATGTCTTTGTGTTGGCAAAGGGGTGCTAGAGTGGTTACAATCCATAGAGGGTTGCAACCCCACCCCAAAGGGTGTCCTATGGCACCCCTCCATGCCTTTATAAAGGGGTCATGTACTCCTAATTCAAATAGGAAGAAAATAACATATATAAATCATTATCCTACAGACACTTTGTTTTGACTTTTGGTTTTGAGAGAGATCCACCATTATTCCTAGTTCACACACTTGTTAAGGAGTGCTCCTTGAACAAGAAGATTCCGAGTAATCCTGGGAGAACGTTGGCAAAACGAATCCGTAAAGCACCCGTGACGGAGCCAATAAGTTCTTAAGGACAGAGATCATCTCGACTTGGACTATTCTGTAATCTACACTTTCTGGTTTGTTTTAATGGTTTTGTGTTTTTAGGGTTTCATGCATCTAGATCTTCTTTTGTTGTTTTGATTTGTTTGATTGCAAGTTATATTACTGTTTGATGACACATATTTGCTAACACCCAACATACAAACTCAAAAACAGAAAAAAATAGATATTAGATTACTTCAGAAAGGCAAAGGTGGCCATCAGATTCAGGAAAAAAAACAGTTGCTTCCTATCAAATAAAATTCAGCTAGCTCTTGAAATACTCGGGGAGAAGAAATGAAGATGTGTTAACCAGAGGAAATTTTAGAGAATCTTCCTTTGCATTTTGACGTAATTGTTATGAGAAGCTCCAGTAAAATGACACGAAAAACAGTAAACCTTAAGCTGCACCTTCATTAATAAACCCATCCTTGCGACCTTCAAATCCTGGTCGCATGAGCTTTTTCTCTCTTTTCTCAATACGTCGCATCTTCTTTTGGTGAATCCTCTCAGAAATATTTGTCGATCTCTTCTGCTGTTTCTCAGCTTTCATCTTCTCTCTGGTTTCAATCCTCTTATTCCACTTCCCAACATTTTTCTGATGCCTCTTCTTCTCCTTCTGTATCCTCTGTTTCAACAGTTTTGGATTGTCATGGACCTTCATCCCGGCAGCTCTGCTGGTAGCTGTTTGCCATGAATGCTTCTTTGCAATCATCTCTCCTTTCTCAGGATCTCTCTTTGCTTCCTCTAATTTTTGTGCTTTTTCAAGCTCCTCAAACTTGGAAAGCTTCTTCCTCCTCTTCTTACTATGTTTTTCTTCATCTCCAATTTTAACGTGAGTAAACGCAAGTTTCTTTGATGCCTCAGCTATATCCTTCTCCACATTATCAGTTGAATTATTAATAGTAGATTTCTTTTCTTCACCTTCAGATTCTCTCTTGCGTTTGTTTTGCTGAATTTCCTTCTTGTCACTCTTCTCATTCCCTTTCTTTGGTTTATCAGAACTTCCAGCAATTCGACCAGCGCGGAGCTCTTCAATCTTCTGTTTAAGTCTTTCCCGGAGTTCTTCATATGTCACTGATCGTTTATCACCTTCTAAACCGATCATCACAGGTTTGATCTCTGTTTCCTCATCATCACTATCCCCATTTGGTTTTTCCTTTTCTAAGTTTTGCTTAAGCAAATCGAGCGTCGTTATATTAGACTTCTCAGGATCCAACCTATTCCTACGAGCTTTCTTGATATTTTCTTTCGCTTCCTTCTTCGCAGAAGCTTTTTCTTTCTTGTTGAGGCCTTGAAACCAAGGCTTTCCTTTATCATCAATCGGTAAATAAAACCTTGCCGGAATAAGCTCTACGACCTTGTCAAAGAACCGCGTATGGTCATGAATGATAGACTTTAGATCAATATCAAGACTGGCTTCCTCAACAATGTTAAGATTTTTCTTACACATCTGCAAGGATATTGAAATCGAGGCAACAGCAACTTAATTAAACTAAATTTTATGGGTCAATATACATAAAAGCAACATTCATCAAACGTCAAAACAATTCAAGATTGTTGAAAAAATCAGAAAACTATCTGGGGCTCACTCAAAATAAAGTACTTTGATACTAGTATTAGTAACTTCAATTCTCCGATTTCTATAAATAAAGGGGTACTCCAGCAAAATATACGTATATGTAAAAAAATATCATGAATATGCATCACTCCATTCCACACTTCGCAGTCATGATTTCAATTAGCAAGCATGCCAGGTGAAAGTAATTCAGACATTCTAGCCAAATGTGATCATATTTCAATGCAATAATGCATTATAGCACAGCCCAGAAGCCTAAGTCTACTAGAGACGAGCTCTGTCTGCGGCACCCACTAATATTCGGGGATACATATATGCACATAACTATAATTACTAGAATGAGACTCAAATTGAAGTCCTTTAAGATGAGCTCTGTCTCCATAATGGGATTTAAACCAGATATGATAGAACAGCCTGTCTATATAGAACAACAATACACAAAGCACTAAAACCTCCATGTACACAAATTCTCCGACTTCAGTCGAACAGGCTTGTAATGCAAGATAAAGGCAAGGAAGAATAACACATGTAAAAAAAAAATTAAGGGAAAAAAAGTACAGCTAAAAGAAATCGTACACTCATCACATGAGAGAAACTCATTAACCAGAAAGCTGAACAAAAAGAAGCTCACGGTCACGTTGAGGACTGGCGTCGACGGCAGCGCTGCTATCGATCGGAGGTTCGTGAATTTGCAAATTTGTGCCCGTTTACGATTTTTTTAGCCCTAAATTACTCCCCAATTCGAGCCTTTTAGAGAGGTAATTTTTTTTTTGGGGGGGGGGGGGGGGGGGGGGGGGGGGGGGGGGACTCGCTGGCCTTAATATATAAAAAAAAGTGTTTTTTTAAAAAAAAATAATAAAATAAAATATAAATTACTAATATATCTCTAATAACGGTAATAAAACGGTTATATTTAGGGGCATTTTTGGTATCCAAAAAATTCTAAAACTCTATAAATATGATTCATTTTTCATTATTTCAACACACCAAATTCTCAACTCTCTCATTTCCTACAATTCTCTTATTCTCAATCTCAATTCATACAATTCTCTTATTCTCAATCTCAATTCAATTAGTTATTATCATTCGCAATTAGTCAATTTTCTTATTTTTCTTCCTAATTTCTCAAACGAAAAATGGCAAGCTCATCTGAGAACATAATGTCAAATATGCCAACCCAAGAGAGCGGCCCTACTAGTGTCGGTGCACAATCACAGAGAAGAAAAGTTAAGGCTCGTTCCTCAGATATTTTCAAAATTCATTTTCATTTGGAACGCCTAGAAGATAATACACAACGAGCAATTTGCAACTATTGTGGGGTTACCTACAAATTTTCTGGTGGATACGGCAATATGATCAAGCACCTGGAAAGACATCATCCGGTTGAACTTGGAATTGATACGACGCAAACTCAAATGGCCAGGTATGCATCATTTAGTAGAGGTACGAGTGTTGTAGATTTATTTAAATATTCTGATGCAAAAAATAGAGAAGAATTTATGAAATTAACTTGTATGACACATCTTTCTTTAAGCTTTGGTGAAAAACTTCATTTTACTAATTACGTGCATAATGCTTTAAATCCTTCTGCATGTAGAATGACTCGAAACACAACAAAACGTCATATTTTTAAATTATATAAAGATGGTAAAATTATTTTAAATAACATATTTAAAGAGATAAAAAGTTGTATTTCTATATGTTCTGATATTTGGAGTGACCATTGGCAAACACACTTATACATGAGTGTGACTTGTCATTGGATTGATGCATCATTTACCATGCAAAAACGACTTATTGCTTTTAGAGTTTTTGATGACCAACATACTGCACAAAATATTTATAGAATGATGAAGGTAATTTTTGATGAATATGGTTTATTGCACAAAATTTTAACAATTAGATTTGATAATGCATCTGCAAATACTGCATCCATCAATGATTTAAAATCCTTATGTGAACCAAATTTAGGGGATCAATTTTTTCATATTCGTTGTACATGTCATGTCCTTAACTTATATGTTCAAGACTGTCTAAAATTATTATCACCTTTCATTGATCCTATTAAAACGGCATTAAATTGTATTTGGTCATATTCTCAAGTTAGGAGAGAATGGACGAAGTTTTGTAAAATAAATGGTATTAAACCGATTAAATTTTCAAGAGATGTTCCAACACGTTGGAATTCAACTTATTTTCTTTTATGTCAAGCATTTCAATACAATGATGCATTATGCAGTTTTTTTTCTCAACATGTTCAAAATGTCACACTTTATCATAGTCAATGGGATATTTGTGAAAACATTTTAGATATTTTAAAAGTTTTTATTGAAGCTACTTTAACTTTTAGTGGTGTTTATTATCCAACATCACATTTATTTCTTCTTGAAAGTTTGAATATTGTTGGTGCTCTCGATGAACATGCTGAAAGTAGCGATCCTAATGATATTGTTTTGTTAGAAGTCATTACTGTTATGAAGGTAAAATGGTTGAATTATTTTAGAGACATTCATTTACTTTATCTTATTGCTGTTGTTTTTTATCCTAGATTTAAATTAGAAGGTTTGAATGGTGCTTTACAAGCTTACTATGGTTATTTAGGAATATTAGATGAAATTGATATTACAAGAATAATGACTAAATTAAGAAATGATTTAATTGAGTTATTTAATGATTATATTGTAAGATATAACTTAGGAACATTAGGTGAATCTAGTAGTAGCGACCCGGTAATTCAAACAAGACTTAGCGCAGAGGATCGTTGGTTATTGCAACGAAATAATAAAGCTAGGGATACGACAACTAATAACCCCGAATTAGATAATTATTTATCTACAAATTTCGAGTTTCATACTGAAAGTTTAGTTAGTAAAAATTTTAAAATCCTTGACTGGTGGAACCGACATCAAAATATATATCATGTTTTATCAATTATTGCTAAAGAGATATTGGCAGCACATATTTCCACCGTTGCGGTTGAGCAAGCCTTCAGCTTGGGAGACAATATATTGGAAGCTAGAAGATCTTCATTACATCCAAGCACCCTAGAAGCAACAGCTTGTGTGGATGATTTGACTCGAGCTGATCTGAGACAACAAGAAGATGCCCCCGATGATTTTGAAGATTTGTTCGATAATGCATCTGCAACAACAAGTGCAAGCGGAACCGGAGCTGAAGGATCAACTGATAATGATGATTGATAATTGTAAAATTGTAAATTTACAAAGGGGAAATGTCTTAAAATTGTAATGGAACTATGTGAGCTTTGATTCCTCTCACCCTGGAGGATACGTAGCCAACTTAAATTTTTAAAAATTTAAGCTCAAGCTCTTCAATGTAATAATTTTATTTATTTTCGAAATTAAAAAAAAAAAGGTTCGAAACCAAACCGGAACCGGAACCGAACCGGTCGGTTTCGGTTCGGTTCAAGGTTCTGGTTCCACTTAAGTGTGGAACCGGAAATCGGCCGGATCGGTTCGGTTCTGAATCGGAACAGAACCGCCGGCCGGGTATACTAATGGCCTTTACTCAAAGCGGATTGTCCATTTAAATAATTAAATTAAATTAAATATTAATTAATAAATATTTAAATATTAATTAAAATTTATGTTAGCAAAGATTTCATATTTATTGGTATTAATTACATGTTTATGGTTAAAGTTTTATGTTCAATGGTTAGAACTAGTAGACCCGGCCGGCGGTTCGGTTCGGTTCCGAACCGGAACCGAACCGAACGGTTAACGGTTCCACGTGTGTGGAACCGGAACCGGAACTGAACCATTCGGTTCCGGTTCCGGTTCCATTCATTGTTTTTTTTGCTTTATTGAAAATAAAAAATTGAGATTAATAAAATTGTTGGATAATTATGACCCATAGCATCACTATTTGTACAGAACATGGTGTTGTACAAATTAACTATGTAACAAAGGAAATTGCTCTTTTATCATTTGTAATTGGATTACCTGAATATATAAATGATAAAAGTCCATATGATTAGTACCGAATTAATAAGATATGAGACAATATTAATCCACTAAGGTTTAATCATTAAATATCCCTAGTCGTAGTATTATCGAGACAACACATCGATAATGCGGAATAGGCTAGTATTACACTTGTGCGTGTTATGGAAGCGTAACGACATAGTTCTCATATATTTGGGTATTGGATACTCATGCAAGTGTAATAGGAGATTCTGTTTACCGATGGTACGGAAACAGCTTCGCTCTGGATAGACCCCTCAGAATCCCATTGGTAGTATGACTATGTGTCTATGGGAATCTAAATCAGGGTAGGTGTATTTGGTCTTAACCTGAGACTTGCATCGCTAATACTTGCGACAATCAGTATACTTTGGCTTTGGTCGTCCGGGGTTTTAACAGGTTCTGTGTACGCCTCTTCTGGGTATACTGAGAATCGTAGTGTATTGGGTGTGATGTCAAGATGGAAGTATCACTTCAGTCATATGGAGATGATGATCACGTAGGATACGAAACTAGTACTCTTAAGTACTGCAGTCATCGGGATAATATGACTAGGTCATGATTATTCGATTACAGAGACTAGTTACCAGAGATCCGATATATGCTTCGTACGGGGCAGACACAATTTCAGCCTTAGGCCTAGCATGTGATATCGATACTGGATCGTAATACGCAATACTACGTATGCTACGCATGACAAAGATTACATATTCTTTTAAAGAATATTTTTGAAGAATTGGGTAGGCACGGTGTTTTGCTAGAAGCCAATCATGTCTTAAAATCGGTAAGAATGTGGTACCGGGTACGCACGTATTCGGATAGTTCGATGACCGTATTTACTGCCAATATCCAGAGATCTCTTGGGTCGCTTCTCGAAGATTCACCGATGAGATTTGACTCGAACAAGAATTAATCTGGGATTCATTATGAGAGAAAAAATTAATCTGGGATTAATTACGGCAATAATTAATCTGGGAATTAATTATCAGAGAGGAAAATTAATCTGGGATTAATTCGTGAAGAAGAGAGAACGCGATTAATTTGGAATTAATCGGTAAAATAAATTTAATAGTTAAATTGGATTTTTTCTATTTAATTTATTTAATTGGGCAAAAATAATATATTAGATATATTAATTGAAATTGGATTTCAATGCGGAATTAAAATTGGATTTTAATCCGTGCAAATGAATTAATTTGGAATTAATTCGCAAGCGACTTCCGTAATAATTTGCGAGGCATTATTATTTAATTAAATTGGATTTATTTACGTCGCGATGAAAAATTCGTTTAATCAGATTAAACGAACCCGAGCCCAAAGTGTGTTGAGCAAGCCACTTGAATTTTGAATTTAAGAGGTGGGGCCCACCAACTTACATCATTAGTCACTTTTTGGTGATGGAAGTTGTTGAGAGCCTTTAATGAATCTTACACAACACACTTTGCTTTTTCTTTTTTGAAAAGATATACACACTTTTGTGGGTTGACTTGGTCATAAGTTTTTAGAAAACAAAAACCACAAAAACTTTATCTCTCTCTCATTCTCTCTACTATGGCCGAAACTTCCTCTCTTGGAGAAGGAAAATTTTCCTTTCATAAATTTGTTCTTGCTAGCACATAAGGAGTGAATCAATGTGATAGGGAAACTCACTCGAGAGTATGGAACTCGATTTCAAGCTCCGGAACTTCCAACACATCCAACAAAGAATAAATTTTTGAAATCCTAAATCCGATCAATGTGAGTATTCCGCAACTCTCTTTGATTAATTCACACACAAATCACTCTTAGACGATCTTGGCATGTTCTAGGAACACTTACAATGGTATCAGAGCGATCTAGGTTTGATTTGGAATTCTAGGGTTCATGGACTTTAATTTGGGAATTTATGATTGGAGTATGTATTTTCTTAAATTGATGGTTTGGTTGAGCTTGTATGATGTTCAATTGGATTTGTACATTGTTGAAATTGTGAAAAATTGATAGGATTAATTTTCCCCAAAATATAGGCTTGGCCGAATATGACCTTAGATGACTCATGGTGGAATTTTGGGAATTTAACAATTGGATGTGTTAAATGGCATGATAGAAATATTGAATGTTGATTTAATTAGATTGAAATCAAATTGAATGATTTTGTATGCCTTTGCCGTGAGCCTTGATGCATGTTATAAGATTGATTTTACTTCAATTTGTGTTGGACATGAATTGGAAATGTAGAGCATGATTAATTGAATTAATTAGTGTTTTGGAAGCATTAGATTAATTAATTAATTATGGTAATTACACTTGAAATGAATTAATTTGTAATTTGGAATAATGAGTTAATTTAATTTATTTTATTTGGCTTAATGGGCTTGGTTGGGCCAAGTTTGGTTTAGGATAATTGGTTGTATCCAATTGGGCCTAAAACCATTTCCATAAAGTCCAAATATGATAATTGGTCCTTTAAAATTTTAATTGGGCCTAATGGGCCTAAATTGATTTTTGGCATAGGGTGATTCCTAATTGGGCCTTGGCATCTTGGGTTTGACCCATAATTGCCAAAGCCCATGCCTTAAGAATTAATTGAAAGCCCATTGGACTTTAATTGAAAAGTATGAGATACTAATTAGGCCTTTGAGACCCGTTAAGATTGGATTTGGAATTCAAGTCTAAAAGGCACTATTGAAAGTGTAATTATTTAATTTGGAATTAAATATGAATTAGTATTGGATACAATTTAAATCGGATTTAAAATTATAGTTCGATATAATTCAAGAATACTTACTTTAAGTATTTATTCTTAAACGAGGTGGACTCGCGCAAATCAAATCGTTGTTTGAACATTGGATGGTCACTAATCAAAGATTAATTAATTGGATTAGATTGAGTGATAACATGTTTTGTGTGAATACTTGGATGTATGTATGAATAATGTATATCAGATGGATATTAGATGGGTGAGAGTAATTTTGGAAATTATTGTAATAAATTTAGAATTTATTAAATTGGACATGCGTGTCCAACCTATTACCTATTTTCTCATTATATTTCTCTTCTCACCAATTCCCCTCAACGTAAATGAGGTTTCTTTAGAAGTATTATTTAATAGGGTAGAAGTATGAATAGTGCCAGCGGGAGAGAGGAAATGGAGAGATTTGTTCTAGGAACAAAGTTTGTTGTATATCCATCCGCATATCATTATTAAATTTTATCGCGCCTTATTATGCTTTTAGAATGCATGCTTAAGGGTGTATGATGAGACCTAATCAAAGATAATAAATTGGTTGCCAAATCGCGACAAAAACCCTCATTTCATATTAAGTGTTTTTCCTTCCATTGAGTGATTCTCTCTCAAGATCCAAGATTGGCATTGGTTTGTTGGCCAAAGTCAAGGCCTTTGTCCATCGTGGATGTGTTTGAATCATAAAGGCTTTGTTCCATATCGTACGCCTTGGGCAAGTTGTGATTTGTTGGCCAAAGTCAAGGTCACTTCTTGTTCATCGGCCTCGATTACGAAGCTTTCCCACTGTCAATGGGTCACGCTTAACAGGTTTCATTAAGCTTGTTAAGCCAAAGCCAAGGCTTATTTGATTCAGAGGAAAAAGGTTAGGGAATATATCAGATATATTGGCATATATTGGATATATGTTTCGGACTTGGATGTCCACCTACTGGATCTAGGAATTGGATGTGATCCAATTGATCTTAGAGATCTACCTAGTTAAGTTTCATACAATTTGTTGGCCAAAGTCAAGGTTGTGTGTTATTTAACGGGATCCTAGCACACTAGGAAACTAGGTTTCCCGAGTACTCCATTGAGGGTTAGAGGCTTGCTGAAAAATAGTGGGAGGCAAGTAATTTGCAATTTCGTTTAGATACTTGCCAATCCGTGCTCATTTCATTTTTTCGTCATTAAAAATTTATATATATTAGTTGGACTAATATTCAATTGTTGTTTTAATTAAACAGTTGGACTGTATTCAAACTACTTTATTTATAGTTGATTATATAAATGGATTATAGTAATCAATATATTTGAATTTAACCAATCAAATAGTAGTTGATTATATAGTTAGACTATAAAAATTATTATATTCGATTGTACTCGAAATCGTTGATTGGATAGTTGGACTATTGGAATCAAGATAACTGAAAGATTAGCGTTTAAAACATAATCCTGGGTGAAAATATCTTTAAGCGACTTCAATTTTCAAATTGGGAATAGAACCTCAAGATAGTTCTGGGAGCCGAGAAATTACTTTATTTGATATAGTGACATCTCACGCATGAGCCCGGAGTTGAGCAAATAGTGGAGCATGAGCTTTGGAAGACTTATGGTGATGATAAATTTAGTGCTCAATCCGTTATGCTTGCCACAATGACTCCTTAATTTCTTCGTCAGAACTAAGGATTAGATCCTTATAGTATGATATTGAAATTGAAGGATCTTCATAGATCTATTCTTAGATCTTAGAAGTACTAATTACAATAAGAAAACTCTTGGAGAGTTAATGGCTATGCTCAAGGAGACATAACCAGAGCTTGCAAAAGGGCAAGAAGCGCAAGGCACATCTTACTTCGACATCTCAGAAGGCCAAGGCTTGGCCGAAGGCTTCTGAGTGTGTGAAGAAAAGGGCAAGGCTAAGTCGTCACAGTCTTCTGGGAAGAAAAATGACATATCCCAAGATGTCTGCCTAAACTGTGGCAAACGGGGTCACTGGAAGCGTGACTACCGTATGGACAAGGCAGACATGAAGGAAGTGAAGACGGGGCAAGGCTTCGGCTTCATATATGTTTGTTATAAACATGTCAACTGCTGGTTTTAAAATTGGATTTTAGATACTGGATGTGGTACATAAATATATGTACTGATGTGCGGGATCTGCTGATTAGCAAAATACTGGCTTCAGTTGAGATCGACCTATAAGTTGGAAGCGGGACGAGAGTTACTGTTTTGGCTGTGGAAACCTATGTTTTGAAACTGCCATTTGGGCATGTACTTAAATTAGGAAACTATTATAATGTTCCTAGTTTGACTAGGAACATTATCTATGTATCTAGTTTAACCCGATGCGGGTATACCTTTATATTCTAGAACACTAAGTGTTTTGTTTACAAAGATGATATTGAGATAAGCACATTAGATGTGAATAACAGTATTTATATTTAGAATATAAATTAATCTCAAACATATAATATGACAAACAAAAGCTCAAACTGAGTAAATCTATTGAGACTTATAAGTGGCATTGTTGTCTGGGACACATTAACAAGATTTGGGTATGCTGGGCATATAATGGAATCTTTGGATGATACCAAACTAGAACCCAAATCGGATAAGTGCCTATTTGTAGGTTGTCATAGGGAAACCAAAGTATAATACTTATATAACTCACAAGAGAACAATGTAATTGTTGCTTTCCATGTGGTTTTCCTAAGAGGAATACCAAAATGCAGTGATAAGTGGGAGGAAAGTAAAACTCGATGAAAATCGGAGTAATACTGTTCCAGGCACCGACTCCTTTACGGAACACAAACATTTTATCAGGGATGAAACTGTACCACAATCTTCGAATACACAAGAACCGCGTAGGTCGGAGAGAGTAAAAACAAAACCTGGGAGGTATGGGTTTCTGATCTCACCTCATGTAGATATCAATCTTATTGAGGAAGACAAACCAGCTACGTATGAGGAAGTGATACAAGGTATCGACTCCTTTTATGGAAAAGTGCCATAAAGTCCGAAATGGATTCCATGTATATCAACCAAGTTTGGATACTGGTTGATGTACCAGAAGTCATTGTGCCTATTGGTACTATATAAGTCTTCAAGGAAGACATACATGGATGGCAACATACAAATGTACACAGCTAGGCTTGTACAGAAAGAGTATCGTCAAAGACATAGTGTCGACTACGACGAAACTTTTTCACCTGTTGCCATGATTAAATCCATTTGGATAATGCTTGCTAATGCTGCATATTTCATTTATGAAATATGGCACATGGACATCAAAACCGCTTTCCTTAACGGAAACCTTTTGGAGGATGTTTACAACATCCTGACGGTTTTGTTGTGCAAAAACATGCAAACAAGGTTTGCAAGTTAAATCGATCCATTTATGGATTGAAGCAAGCATTGCGTTCTTGGAACCAACATTTTGATGTAATCATAATGGTATATGATTTAATTCAAAACGAAGATGATTCTTGTGTATATAAGAAGGTTTGTGGGAGCGCACTGACAATGATTGTCCTATACATTGATGATATATTGCTTCTTAGCAATAACATTCCCATAATATAATCGGTGAAAGCTTGACTTTCATTAAAATTCTCCATGGAATACCTGGGAGAAGTATGTTTTATTCTAGGAATAAAGATCTAATGTGATAGATCTAGAAAGCTGTTGACACTCTCTCAGTGTTCATATGTTTTGATATGTACGTGACCTGATGTCTCATATGCTTTGAGCATATGTAGACACTATAAGGCCAATCTAGGTGATGGTCACTGGATTGATGTAAGGAACATCCTTGAGTATCTTGGATGAACCAAGAATACTTTATGAGTATATGGGGAAATGAGAACTTGAGGTGACTGGGTTCACCACTGCAAGTTTCCAAACCGATAAAAATGATAGTAAGTCGTAATAAGGGTACATATATAGTTTGAACAATGGAACAGTGAGCTGGAAATCTTCCAAGCAAGATACGATTACCGAATAAATAACAAAAGCGGAATATTGCTGAAGCTGAGGCAGCAAAAGAAGCATTTTGGATCTATATAATCCTAATTGGATTAGGTATAGTTTTGTTAGCAGCTGAGCTAGGCTACAGTACAGGCTAAAGAATCACGGTCTCATCAATGATCCAAGTATGTACTTCGACTAATTCATTTGATTCGTTCGATCATACATCGTGGCGATATGATGATCAAATAAATTGCATCATATGATAACCTTAAAAATCCACTGACGAAAGCTGTTTCTCAGCAGAAGTTTGAGTGACCCGTACATAGTTCAGGTGTAGGACACTTGAGTGATTGGCTATAGGCCAAGTGGGAGATTGTTGGACAATTATGACCCATAGCATCACTATTTGTATAGAACATGGTGTTGTTATACAAATTAACTATGTGACAAAGGAAATTGCTCTTTTATCATTTGTAATTGGATTACCTGGATATATAAATGATAAAACTCCATATGATTAGTACCAAATTAATAAGATATGAGAAAATATTAATCCACTAAGGTTTAATCATTAAATATCCCTAGTCGTAGTATTATCGAGACTGCACATCGATAATGTGGAATAGACTAGTATTACACTTATGCGTGTTATGGAAGCGTAACGACATAGTTCTCATATATTTGGGTATTGGATACTCATGCAAGTGTAATAGGAGATTCTGTTTACCGATGGTACGGAAACAGCTTCGCTCTGGATAGACCCCTCGGAATCTCATTGGAAGTATGACTATGTGCCGAATCAGGGTAGGTGTATTTGGTCATAACCTGAGACTTGCAGCGCTAATACTTACGACAATCAGTATACTTTGGTTTTGGTCGTCCGGGGCTTTAACAGGTTCTGTGTACGCCTCTTATGGGTATACTGAGAATCGTAGTGTATTGGGTGTGATGTCAAGATGGAAGTATCACTTCAGTCATATGGAGATGACGATCACATATGATACGAAACTAGTACTCTTAAGTACTGCAGTCATCGGGATAATATGACTAGGTCATGATTATTCGATTACAGAGACTAGTTACCAGAGATCCGATATATGCTTCATACGAGGCAGACACAATTCCAGCCCTAGGCCTAGCATGTGATATCGATACTGGATCGTAATACGCAATACTCATATGCTAAGACTGACAAAAATTACATATTCCTTTAAAGAATATTTCTGGAGAATTGGGTAGGCACAGTGCTTTGCTAGAAGCCAACCATGTCTTATAAATCGGTAAGAACGTGGTACCGGGTACGCACATATTCGAATAGTCCGATGACCGTATTTACTGCCAACATATCCAGAGATGTCTTGGGTCGCTTCCCGAAGATTCACCGATGAGATTTGACTCGAACAATAATTAATCTGGGATTAATTATGAGAGAGAAAATTAATCTGGGATTAATTACGACAATAATTAATCTGGGAATTAATTATCAGAGAGGAAAATTAATCTGGGATTAATTGCGTCATAAATTAATCTGGGATTAATTCGTGAAGAAGAGAGAACGCGATTAATTTAGAATTAATCGGTAAAATAAATTTAATAGTTAAATTGGATTTTTCTATTTAATTTATTTAATTGGGATAAAATAATATATTAGATATATTAATTGAAATTGGATTTCAATGCGGAATTAAAATTGGATTTTAATCCGTGCGAATGAATTAATTTGGAATTAATTCACAAGCGACTTCCGTAATAATTTTGTGAGGTATTATTATTTAATTAAATTGGATTTAATTACATCGCGACGGAAAATTCGTTTAATCGGATTAAACGAAACTGAGCCCAAAGTGTGTTGAGCAAGCCACTTGAATTTTGAATTTAAGAGGTGGGGCCCACCAACTTACATCTCTAGTCATTTTTTGGTGATGTAAGTGTTGAGAGCCTTTAATGAATCTTACACAACACACTTTGCTTTTTCTTTTTTGAAAAGATATACACACTTTTGTGGGTTAACTTGGTCATATGTTTTTAGAAAACAAAAACCACAAAAACTTCATCCCTCTCCCATTCTCTCTACTATGGCCGAAACTTCCTCTCTTGGAGAAGAAAATTTTTCTTTCATACATTTGTTCTTGCTAGCACATAAGGAGTGAATCAAGGTGATAGGAAAACTCACCGAGAGTATGGAACTCGATTTCAAGCTCCGGAACTTCCAACACATCCTACAAAGAATGAATTTTTGAAATCCTAAATTCGATCAATGTGAGTATTCCGCTATTCCCTTTGATCAATTCACACACAAAACACTCTTAGACGATCTTGGCATGTTTTAGGAACACTTATAAAAATATATAATTTAAAATTATGAATTTGAATTGATATAATAAACTTACATTACATAATTACATTAAATTACAAATAAAATTATTATCTAAAAAAATAAAAAAAATAAATTAAAGCTTGAACTTAAATTTTAAAAACTTAAGTTGCCTACGTATCCTTCAGGGGTGATAGGAATCAAAGCTCACGTAGTTCCATTATATTTTAAGGATATTTCCCCCATTGTAATTTTACAATTATTTAATTATCAATCATCATCAGTGCCTGTTGATCCTTCAGCTCCAGTTCGCTTGCACCTGCAGATGCATTATCGAACAAGTCTTCACATTCATCAAGGGCATCTTGTTGTTGCCTCAGATCAGCTCGGGTCCAATCATCCACACATGTTGTTGCTTCTAGAGTGTTTGGATGTAATGAAGACCGTCTGACTTCCAATATATTGCCTTCGATGCTAAAGGCTTGCTCAACCGCAACGGTGGAAACAAGTGCTGCCAATATCTCTTTAGAAATAATTGATAATACAAGATATACATTTTGATGTCGGTTCCACCATTCAAGGATTTTAAAATTTTTACTAACTAAACTTTCAGTTGAAAACTCGAAATTTGTAGATAAATAATTATCTAATTTCGGGTTATTAGTCGTGTTATCCCTATGTTTTTTATTTCGTTGTAATAACCAACGATCACCTGCGCTAAGTCTAGATTGTATTACGGTCGTTTCGCTACTGTTAGATTGTCCTACTAATTGCAAGTTATATCTTCTAACATAATCATTAAATAACTCTATTAAATCAATTTTTATTTTAGCTATTATTCTTGTAATATCAACTTCATCTGATATTCTTAAATATCCATAGTAAGCGGGTAAAACACTATTCAAACCTTCTAATTTAAATTTAAGATCAAAAATAGCAGCAATAAGATAAAGTAAATGAATGTCTCTAAAATAATTTAATCATTTTCGTTTCATAACATTAATAGCTTCAAACAAAACAATATCATTAGGATCACGACTATCAACATGCTCATCGAGAGTTCCAACAATATTCAAACTTTCCAGAATAAATAAATGTGCTGTAGGATAATAAACTCCGCTAAAAATTTATGTAGCATCATTAAACATTTTTAAAATCTCTAAAAAAATTTCACAAATTTCCCATTGACTAGGAAAAATTGTGATATGTTGAACATTTTGAGGAAAAAAACTACATAATGCATCTTTGTATTGCAAAGCTTGACATAAAAGAAAATAAGTTGAATTCCAACATGTTGGAACATCTCGTGAAAATTTTATCTGTTTAATACCATTAAATTTACAAAACTTGCCCATTCTCTCCTAACGTGAGAATATGACCAAATATAATTAAGTGCTTTTTTAATAGGCTCAATGAAAGGTGATAATTTTTCCAAACCATCTTGAACACATAAATTAAGGACATGACATGTGCAACGAACATGAAAAAAATGACCCCCTAAATTTTGTTCGCATATTTCTATTAAATCATTGATTGATGCAGTATTTGCAGATGCATTATCAAATCCAAATGTTAAAATTTTACCTAATAAACCATATTCATCAAAAATTACTTTCATCATTCTATAAATATTTTGTGCAGTATGTTTTTCATCAAAAACTCTAAATGTAATAAGTAATTTTTGCATGTTTCACGATGCATCAATCCAATGACAAGTCACACCCATGTATGAATGTGTTTGCCAATGGTCACTCCAAATATCAGAACAAATAGATAGACGTCCTTTAATATCTCTAAATATTTCATTTAAAAATAATTTTACCATCTTTGTATAATTTAAAAATTTGACGTTTTGTTGTATTTCTAGTCATTCTACATGCAGCAGGATTTAAAGCATTTCGAATGTAATTCGTAAAAGTAATTTTTTCACAAAAACTTAAAGAAAGATGTGTCATACAAGTTAATTTAGCAAATTCTTCTCTATTTTTAGCAGCTGAATATTTAAATAAATCTAAAGCACTCGTACCTCTACTAGATTATGCGTACCTGGCCATTTGAGTTTGCGTCGTATCAAGTCCAAGTTCAACTGGATGATGTCTTTCCAGGTGCTTGATCATATTGCTGTATCCACCAGAAAATTTATAAGAAACCCCACAATGGTTGCATACTGCTCTTGAACCTTCATCAATATCGTCTAAATGAAAATGAATTTTGAAAACATCCGAGGAACGAGACTTAACTTCTTTTCTCCGTGAACCGATACTAGGGCCGCTCTCTTGGGTTGGCACATTTTACATTGTGTTCTCAGATGAGCTTGCCATTTGTTGTTTAAGAATTTTTAAAAAATTAGAGAATTGAGAATGATAAATTGTAATTTGTAATTGTAAATGAGAGAATTGAGAATAAGAGAATTGTAAGAATTGAGAATTGAGAATTGAGAAATTGGTGTGTTGAAATAATGAAAAATCACCCATATTTATACATTTTTAGAATATTTTTATGATATCTAAATTGCCCCTAAAATTAGTCGTTTTATTACCGTTATTAGGGGTAATTTGGGAAATCCTCAAATTTATTTATTTATTTATTTTGGACGTTGGGGCATGGAGCAATGGCTCCCTGCTCCCAGCCCAACGAAACCTAGCCGTTGGGCTGGCCCCCTAACGGCCAGTAGCCGTTGGGGGGAACGAAATCCTAGGGTTCCATCCGATTTTGGTTCGGTTCCAGCGGTTCCAACCGATTCAGTTAGGGTAAGAACCCTAACCGAACCGATCAGGTTCCTGTTCCAGAACCGGAACCGGTATCGGTTGGAATCGGAACCTTCCGGTTCTAACCAGTTTGGAACCGAAACCTTGGCCGAGTCTAGTTAGAAGTTCATGTTCTAGAAGGTTTCATATTTTATTGGTTGTGGTAATTACATGTCAATAGTCAAAATTGTATGTTAATGGTTAGAAGATTCATATTCTAGAAGGCTTTATATATATATTGTTATAAATTGCATGTTTAATGGTTAAAGTTGCATGTTCAATGATTAGAAGTTTCAGATTTTATGAAGTTTTATATTTATTACTTGTGGTAATTGAATGTTAATGGTCAGAAATTTAATGTTCTAGAAAGTTTCATATTTATTGGTTTGGTTGCATGTGTGATGGTTAAAGTTACATGCCAATGGTTATAAGTTTCATGTTCTAGAAGGTTTCATATTAATTGGTTGTGTTAATTGCATGTTAGTGGTCAAAGTTTCATGTTAATGTCAGAAGTTTTCTAAAAAGTTTTGTTGACGGCTGATTTTGGTCTCAGGGTAATATGAGAATATCACCTCCGAGGTAATCCTCCTTCAATAGTGAATTTGTTTGGTTATGGGGGACCAAAAGCAAATTTAGCAAAAAACAGATAAACACACCAATCAACAAAGAGATTTAACGTGGTTCGGTGGATTGGATCCGACCTACGTCCACGGACACAAACGGGATGGTACTTTTATTACTTAAACACTCTTTTCGGGTCTCTTTTTGTTTTCTACAAGTCAGAGCTTGAAGATTCAGATCCCTTATTTTCTGATGCCTTTTACACATACTCTGCCCTCCTATTTATAATAGTGAAGAAATCAGATTCCTTCTTTTACAATGGTTTCCTAGTTGAAACTATTCCTTTTTCCCATAAGGATTCCTAGTCAAAACTATTCCTTTTTCCATAAGGATTCCTAGCCAAAAACTACATTTACTTCCTTTATCATACTAGGACATTGACTTACTAGTTTACCCCATGAAAGTAGGATAACTTATTATCTTATCTCATATGGATAGAATGCTTTATTTTCCCGAACATGTCTTGCCCTATGCTCGGTCTTCATGTGGTCGGTCATAATAGTCTTTTGTACTGAGAATGCTTCTGTCGACCTGATAATTGCCCGGTCATCCGAACCAAAGTGGTCGGTTATCGGATCATAAAGTTCTCGGCCACTCACTCATGTGGTCGGGTCGGTATTAATGATCTTGATCAAGGAGAAATTACCCTTTTGCCCATGTCGTGCTGTCTTAAATACCATAGTGCCTAAAAACACCATCAACATATGTCCCCTAGTTCTCGGTAACAACGAGTTTGCAAGTTGATGCCGGGAACTATAAAAAAGATGGTGTGCTGATCGCCTTGCTGGTGGTCGCTCCAGAAATCACAGAGAAATTGCCTTCGCCATCAACTAAGTCTTCTGTTGCTATCTTCATATCCTCGGTTATTGGAGATGCTGACCATATTCAGAATGATTCTCCACCTCAAAGCAAATTGCTTACTTGGGTCGTTCCATCAGGAGTTGAAGTTCCTCTTGTTGTCCAAACTAAAAATGACTCCTCCTCTGTAATATATGTACCAGAGATTTAGAGGTCCGGACCCCTGACTGATTCAATATTGATTGTGAGGAGAAAATTTTGCCTCTGAGCTAACGATGATGTGCTCGGTGGCATGTGATCATGTCTCGAGCTGTGAGAGATGCTCGGACATGGGGGAATGTTACGTCCCCAGTTCGAAGGACTGACTCGGTGAGACGCAACTCGACCCCGAATGAAGAGAGGCACTTGGACCTGGGGGAATGTTACGTCCCCAGTCCGAAGGGCTGACTCGGTGGGACGTACCCCGACCCCGAGCTGAGAAAGGCACTTGGACCTGGGGGAATGTTACGTCCCCACTCCGAAGGGCTGACTCGGTGGGACGTACCCCGACCCCGAGCTGAGAAAGGCACTTGGACCTGGGGGAATGTTACGTCTCCAGTCTGAAGGGCTGATTCGGTGGGACGTAACCCGACCCCGAATGAAGAGAGGCACTTGGACCTGGGGGAATGTTACGTCCCCAGTCCGAAGGGCTGACTCGGTGGGACGTACCCCGACCCCGAGCCGAGAAAGGCACTTGGACCTGGGGGAATGTTACGTCCCCAGACCAAAAGGACGGACTCGGTGGGACACGACCCGACCCCGAGCTGAGATGAACATTTGGCCCTGGGGGAATGTTACGTCCCCAGACCAAAAGGACGGACTCGGTGGGACGTAAACCGACCCCGAGCTGAGATGAACACTTGGCCCTGGGGGAATGTTACGTCCCCAGACCAAAAGGACGGACTCGGTGGAACGTAACCCGACCCCGAGCTGAGATGAACACTTGGCCCTGGGGGAATGTTACGTCCCCAGACCAAAAGGACGGACTCGGTGGGACGTAACCCGACCCCGAGCTGAGAGAAACCAAGTGACCTCGGCGGAACGAATCCAGCCTCGAGCCGAATAAACAAGTGGCCTCGGCGGAACGAATCCAGCCCCGAGCCGAATAATCCAAGTGGCCTCGGCGGAATGAATCCAGCCCCGAGCCAGGTAATCCAAGTGGCCTCGGCGAAACGAATCCAACCTCGAGCCTAATAAACAAGTGGCCTCGGCGGAACGAATCCAGCCCCGAGCCGAATAATCCAAGTGGCCTCGGCGGAACGAATCCAGCCCCGAGCCAGGTAATCCAAGTGGCATCGGTGGAACGAATCCAGCCCCGAGCCAGGTAATCTTTGGGACTTGCTCAGAAGGGAATTGAATCAACCTTGTGAAGCCCTACCGAATCTGACACGGGCGTCCCCTTGCTAGACCAGCGAAAAACAAAATCAAAACTTTGAAAAATAAGACCAAAAAAGTGGGGGTGACTCGGCACTTGTCCCAAAAGAAAACTTTTTACAAATGTAAAACAACAGCACGGATGCCTCAAAACAGCGTCCTGCCCGAGGCCTCCAAAACACAATTCTGAATCTTTCAATTCAGTGTCCTGGCGAACCAGGATTTGGATCAGTTGAGCGTTTGAATGGTGAGGGTACATCCTCTACACGTCGGGTCACTGTGGAGCCTGTGTATTGTATGAGGGCTCCTCCTTACCACGCTGGAGCAGGCACACGCTACAGGGGCACAACGCATCCCCGTGCTGCGCCTCTCTCGGATCCAAATGATGAATGGATCAAAGAGCGTCCGAGATACTAAGGGCACTTTCCTCCTTAGGTCCGGTATCACTGGAGCTAGCAATCGTCACGGGGGCCTCATTACTCCCCGTGTTATGCTTTCCCACGGATCCATTACATCGGGTAAGTGAGGATCAAAGAGTGTTCGACACATCAAGGGCATATTCCTCCTTATGTTCGGTAACACTGGAGCAAGCAATCGCCACGGGGGTATCATTCCTCCCCGTGCTATGCTTCTCACGGATCCTATACATCGAGTATGTCCTTGGGGACCTCGAGCCAAGAGAGATACTTGGTTCTGGAGGAATGTTACGTCCCCAGACCAATAAGCACGACTCGGTGGGACGTAACCCGACCCCGAGCTGAAAGAAAGACTTGGCTCTGGGGGAATGTTACGTCCCCAGTCCAAAGAAGCCGACTCGGTGGGACGTAACCCGACTCCGAGCTGAAACAAACATCGATCTCGGCGGTACAAGAGCAGACCCGAGCCGGAAAGAGACATCGGTCTCGGCGGTTACAAGAGCAGACCCGAGCCGGAAAGAAAATCGGTCTCGGCGGTACAAGAGCGGACCCGAGCCGGAAAGAAACATCGGTCTCGGCGGTACAAGAGCAGACCCGAGCCGGAAAGAGACATCGGTCTCGGCGGTACAAGAGCAGACCCGAGCCGGAAAGAAACATCGGTCTCGACGGTACAAGAGCGGACCCGAGCCGGAAAGAAACATCGGTCTCGGCGGTACAAGAGCGGACCCGAGCCGAAAAGAAACATATGGCCTTTGTAGGGCGTCATGGTCGGCATGTTGAACCTTTTTGGGAATTTTGCTGATTTTATTTCTTCTGTGCATGGGGATTCCTCTTTGTCATCCCAGGCGTCTTATGTACCTGTTTTGAGGCTTGCCCCCACTTGGCCATCTCTTTCTTTAACCAAGATTTTACCTCGCTGTTTGGGACGCCATGTCGCCTTCTGCGCTCTTCTTCATGTCTGTTGCCACGGGTGCGGTGTTCCTCACGCCTTGGGATCTCCCGAACAGTCTCGTCGTACTCTGTGCCTCCTCTTCTAGTGTAGCGGAGACTATCATAAGAGGAATATGTCGAAAGTCTCTCTTCTTCTTCTTCCCATGTGTCCTCTGCTTGTGAATCTTTTTCCACAACTATGGATTTTATCCCGTAAGGCCCCCTCCTCCTAGGTCCATCGTCCTCACTTGTATCCACAACCCTCTTTCCATCTTCTATCTCTCCTCTTCTTGATTAGCTCTGGTTTCGGGCTTCTCGCGGTTCCCCCCTTCCATTCTCTCTAGTCGGTCGATCATGGTTTTTAGGAGGGCCTGACTATCCTCCATGTCCTTCCTTATGCTTTCTTCTATCTTATTCATCCAATCTGTGGCCGGATTCCCCGACGATTGGTGATTTCCGCCTTCTGCCATTGTCTTACTACACGAGTTGCTTTTTGTCCAGTCCCCACAGACGGCGCCAACTGTTGACGGCTGATTTTGGTCTCAGGGGCAATATGGGAATATCACTCCCGAGACTAATCCTCCTTCAATAGTGAATTTGTTTGGTTATGGGGGACCAAAGGCAAATTTAGCAAAAGACAAATAACACACCAATCGACAAGGAGATTTAACGTGGTTCGGTGGATTTGGATCCGACCTACGTCCACGGACACAAAAAGATGGTATTTTTATTACTTAAACACTCTTTTCGGGTCTCTTTTTGTTTTCTACAAGTCAGAGCTTGAAGATTCAGATCCCTTATTTTCTGATGTCTTTTACACATACTCTGCCCTCCTATTTATAATAGTGAAGAAATCAGATTCCTTCTTTTACAATGGTTTCCTAGTTGAAACTATTCTTTTTTCCCATAAGGATTCCTAGTCAAAACTATTCCCTTTTTCCATAAGGATTCCTAGCCAAAAACTACATTTACTTCCTTTATCATACTAGGACATTGACTTACTAGTTTACCCCATGAAAGTAGGATAACTTATTATCTTATCTCATATGGATAGAATGCTTTATTTTCCCGAACATGTCTTGCCCTATGCTCGGTCTTCATGTGGTCGGTCATAATAGTCTTTTGTACTGAGAATGCTTCTGTCGACCTGATAATTGCCCGGTCATCCGAACCAAAGTGGTCGGTTATCGAATCATAAAGTTCTCGGCCACTCACTCATGTGGTCGGGTCGGTATTAATGATCTTGACCAAGGAGAAATTACCCTTTTGCCCATGTCGTGCTGTCTTAAATACCATAGTGCCTAAAAACACCATCAACAAGTTTCATTTTTCTTGGTTATGGTAATTGCATGTTAATGGTCAAAATTACATTTTAATGATTAGAAATTTCATGTTTTAGAAGGTTTCATATTTATTAGTTTGATTGCATGTGTAACAATTAAAATTAAATATTCAATAGTCTTAGTTGTGTATTCGTTTTACAAATCATTATTTTGGTTGCATATTATTGCTCAATAATTTCATGTTATTAGTTAAAGTTGCAAGTTAATAGTTAGAAATTTCATGTTCGAGAATATTTCTTATTTATTGGTTTCGGTTACATGTTTAGTGGTCAAAGTTGTGTATTCAGTTGTATTAGTTACATGTTCATTTTATAAAGCATTAGAAAATTACATGTTAATGCTTGTTAATTGGAGGTTAATGGTCAAAGTTGCTAGGGTTGGTGCTCGGAGTGTCAATCCAGATCATATTTGTGTCTGATTCATGAATACGAATAATTCCTTTTTTTCATAATATTACTTACATAATGGTTGCACCTATTGTTTTTATATACGTATTCGATCTAATTACGATTAAATTGAAACTAAATCTGATTTAGTGATACATATATATTAGACAAATATCCCATGATTTACAACGTAGTGCGCAGTTACAACGTAGTTTGTAATTGACATTAGGAAGTGTCACTATAAGTTGTATGTTCTCAAATAAAGTTCCTGGTCAAGATTTACTAACACGGGTCGGTTAGTAAAATCCGCTGAGACCAGTACATGTCATATATCAAGACTTGGTCCGATGGTTTATCCCAATGAACCATGAGTCTTGAAAGACTCGTATAGACATGTAGGTATTTATTTGATAAATACTGAACGACTCACCGAAGATTTCCTAGTAGATGGTGTTGGACAATTATGACCCATAGCATCACTATTTGTACAGATCATGGTGTTGTTATTGTACAAATTAACTATGTGACAAAGGAAATTGCCCTTTTATCATTTGTAATTAGATTACCAAGATGTATAAATGATAAAAGGTCCATATGATTAGTTCCGGATTGAGATGATATGAGATAGTATCAATCCACGAAGGTTTAATCATTAAATATCCCTAGTCAGAGTATTATCGAGATTGGACATCGATAATGCGTAAAAGACTAGTATTACACTTGTGCGCGTTGTGGGATCATAACAGCATAGTTCTCATATATTTGGGTATAGGATACTCAAGCAAGTGTAATAGGAGGTTGTGTTTACCGATGGTACGGGAACAGCTTCGCTCTGGATAGACCCCTCGGAATTCCATTGGTAGTATGACTATGTTTCTATGGAAGTCCGAATCAGGGTAGGTGTATTTGGTCTTAACCTGAGACTTGCACCGCTAATACTTGCGACAATCAATATACTTTGGTTTTGGTCGTCCAGGGCTTTAATAGGTTCTTTGTACGCCTCTTCTGGGTATATTGAGAATCGTAGTGTATTGGGTGTGATGTCAAGACAGAAGTATCACTCCAGTCATAGTGGAGATGATGATCACGTAGGATACGGAACTTGTGCTCTTATATACTGCAGTCATCGGGATAATATGACTAGGTCATGATTATCCGATTATAGAGACTAGTTACCAGAGATTCGATATGTGCTTCGTACGGGGCAGACACAATTCCAGCCCCAGGCCTTGCACGTGACATCCGATACTGGATCAAAATACGCAATACTACGTATACTACGCCTGATATAGATCACATATTCCTATAAGAATATTTCAGGAGAATTGGGTAGGCACGATGCTTTGCTAGAAGCCAACCATGTCTTGTAAATCGGTAAAAACGTAGTACTAGGTACGTACGTGTTTGGATAGTCCGACGACCGAATTTACTGCCAACATATCCGGGGATCTCATAGGTCGCTTCCCGAAGATTCACCAATGACGTATGACTTGCACTTTATTAATCTGGGATTAATTAGATGAGAGAGAGAATTAATCTGGGATTAATTACGGAGATATTTTATCTGGGATAAAATATTAATTAAAGAGAGAGAACGATTAATTTGGAATTAATCGATAAAATAATATATTCGATATATTATACGAAATTAGATTTCGACGCGGAATTAAAATTATATTTTAATTCGGGCGAACGAGTTAATTTAGAATTAATTCGCTAGCGACGTGAATAGTAATTTTGCTAGACATAATTATTTAATTAAATTTGATTTAATTACGTCGCAACGGAAAATTCGTTAATTCGGAATTAGCGAACCCGAGCCCGGGAGTGTTTACGGGCCCACTCGCATTTCGAATTGAGTGGGGCCCATAAATCACATCACGCGTCACATCACTTGTCAACTTTAGCCACTTTGATTGATGGAAGTTGATGAGAAATAATGCTTGAGTGTGAAACACTCTAAAGTGATGTTTGAAAGACATTTACCATTTAATATTTTGGTATTTGACTTTTTCATTTAGTGTATTAGATACACAACTCACAAAAACACACTATCTCTCTCACTCTCTTCAACCTCTCGGCCTTGGGCATTTTCTTCTCCAAATTTTCTGCATTTACTGTGAATGAGGAGAAGCAAAGGGAAAGATTTGCGGCAAATTTTTCCGAGGTGCTAGCACACTTTAGGAGTCTTGCGAAGATGATAGGGAAACCCACCCGTGGGCATGGAATGCACACCAAGCTTGGAGATTGAAGGACCGAAAATGGAGCACAAAAATTGGATCAAAACGAGAGCTTATTGGACTTAAAGCTTGAAGATTTTTGTTGTTCCTCGCATTGCAAAAGCCGATCAATGTAAGTATGATTCCGCCATGCTTATTTGAGTATTCACACATGATTTCTTTGCTTGAATTGATCCCCGGGACTATAGTAGAAACCCAACAATGGTATCAGAGCCATTTTGAGCATGAAATGAACTTAGGGTAAAATTTGGGTAAATTGGATTTGAGCATGTTTGAGTGAAATTACTTGTTTGAGCGAAATTACTTGTTTGAGCATGCTTGTAAATGGATGACTTGGAGTTGTTTGTGATCAATTTTGTGAAAAATGGATTGGATCAATTTTTCCCCAAAATTTAGGCTTGGCCGAATCTTGATGCCCTAAAATGTCATGGTGATTTTTGTGTTTTTTATCATTGGATGAGTTGAAATAATTTTGGTAATGTTGATTTAGGATTTAATTGGATTAAAACCAAATCGGACAAAGAAATCCCTACCATTGCCGTGACTATAAACATGTAAATTGATATGATTTTTTGATTCAAATGTGTTGGACATGTGTTGATGATAATGAGCATAATTAATTGTGTAAATTAGTATTTTGGAAATATTAATTTGAGTAATTAATTATGGCATACACTTTAATTAATTTAATTATGAAATTTGGAATTTTTGTAATTTAATTAATTGGGCCAAATTTGGAATTGTGCTTTTAAAGTTGTAATTAGGCTTAATGGACTTGGTTGGGCCAAGTTTGGTTTAGTCTAATTGGTTGGATCCAATTGGGCCCAAAACCATATCCATAAAGTCCAATTATGACTTAATGGACCTTTAATTTTAATTGGGCCTAATGGGCCTAAATTGGTTTCTTGGCAAATAAGGGTGATTCCTTAAATGGCTTTGGTATTTGGGTTTGACCAATATTGACCAAAAGTCCATGCCTTATGAAATTAATTAAAAGCCCATTGGACTTTAATTAAATTAACATTGGATGTTAATCGGGCTTTGAGACCCGTAACGATTAGATTTAGAATCTAAGTCGTAAAGGTTCATTAATAAAGTGTAAATATTTAATTTAGAATTAAATATATGACCGGCGTAAACACACACGTATAATGCAAGCGCACGTATCGTTCAAGTAGTATAAAAATATCGATCCCACGGGGACTTAATTACTACTGTTGTTATTAATTATTGAATCTATTTATTTACAAATATCTAATTGAGGGTGAAGAGAATGATTGCTTGATTGATTTGGTTGATTGTAGTTTTGCAAAATAAATAAATAAATAAAAAGACAAAAGAAAATACTAAGGAAAATAACAAAAAACACAAAGATCTAGGGTTGTGAATCATTCTAATATCTTTTAAAAGATGAAGTGATTATTTTATGTTTGTGTAATAAATCAGTTTACTAACCTGGAACAAGAAATTATGCAAAAGCCTCTGTCGATGGTCAGACGCAAATACCCAATTTAACCCAATTGAACCATTTATCTATGTCAACCAATTTATCTGGATTCATTAAGTTTAAGTTCCAATTATGGCTACCCCCGCCCGACAGGTATATGTCTATCCTGTAAGGAAATCTATTAAAGGGTTATCTATCCTCAAGGAAGATCGTGGGCTATTAAGTCTAAGGCTGAAACCTAAAATCCCTATGTCTAGTTCATTTTAGATTTACCACATCAATCTTATTGGTGATCAGACAACAAGAAGCATTAAGCTTAAGAGTTAATAAGTAAACCTTTAAATTACCCAAACTATAAAATAACCCCTTATAAACCGGTGATATTAGAATTCATCACAACCCCAGATAACTAACACATAACTAGGGCTAGTAAAGACTTAAAAGTAAAAGACATAAAGTAAAAATGCTGAAAAGTAAATTGCTGAAAAGTAAATGACGGAAAGTAAATGCTGAAATTAAATACTGAAAATTAAATGCTGAAAAGTAAATGCTGAAAGTAAATTACTGAAAAGTAAATGCTGAAAGTAAATTGCTGAAAAGTAAATGCTGAAAGTAATTGCTGAAAAGTAAATTGCTGAAAAGTAAATTGCTGAAAAGTAAATGCTGAAAGTAAATTGCTGAAAAGTAAATGCTGAAAGAAAATTGCTGAAAAGTAAATAAAGTAAAAGTACAATAAAAGAAAATGCTGAGGTAAAAGGATCCACTTTTATTACTTCTATTTTAGATATCTCCCTTAATATAATATATTAACTTTGCATGATAATTACCTACCACCCATATATGCGGTATCCAGATTAGTCAAATTAATAATTAATTATCAACCGACCAATCAGGCGGTATCCAGTTTAGTCAGGTTAAAACCAATTTAAATAATTACCAACCGACCAATATGGCGGTATCCTCGTTAAGTCAGGTTTTAACTAGTTTATATATTATAATTAAGGGAGATTAATCTAAATATTAGTAATAAAAGTTTTACCTTTTACCCCAGCAAAGGGGAATTACCTCCTCATTACTGAAAAGTAAAAACTGAAAATTAAAGAAAGAAAAGTACTGTGCGTAAAAGTAAATTGCGGAAAGTAAAAACTGAAAAGTAAAGAAAAGAAAGTGCGAAAGCGGAAATTAATTACTGAAAGCTATAAATAAATAAACAAGATACAATCTTCTTAGTATTCTTAAGGAATTCTTTAGAAGAAAGTATGAATTTTACAAATGAAATGGCTTGGTATTTATATGCAAAATTTTGCCTCCATTAAATCATCCACCAAATCCATTATTAATTGCTCCACTAATTGCTCCACCAAATCCATTATTAATTGCTCCACTAATTGCTTATCATGTTTGGTGGTGATTTGATAATTTTTATTATTTATTTATTAATTTATTTTTTGCTTTGAAAATGATTGAAAGTGACTTTAATAATTACACACAACACACTTCTGGATGGTTCATCAATTTCGGGCATGAAATCTTCAGAATTAGAAATTATTTTGTCTTTCAAAGTTGTAGATATTTGAGTCTTCTTTAATCTGGAACTTGAATCCGCTCAATCCAATATCGAAGTAAAACGTTATTTCCAAAACGACAGATGTGCAAAACTGGAATTTCCAAAACTGCACTTCGTTAAAACGCCATTTCAAGTTTCCAATCTCCAAAATTAATATGTCAAGTCCAACTTTTGCCCTTATTTGACCCACATTTCATCCTAAATGATTTCATTGTGTCCCAATATTATTTTATCTGCAAAATAAACTAAAATACATCAAAACGTTCATCAAAACTCCAGAAACTATACAAAATATTAGGTTAAATGAGTGAGAAATAGTGATATAATTACCAGTCATCAATATAGAATTAGTATTAAATACAAATTAAATTGGATTTAATGTTGTAGTTTAATATAATTCGTGAATTCGTACTTTGAGTACTTATTCGCAAAACGAGTTTGACTCGCGCAAAATCAAATCATTGTTTGAACATTGGATGGTCATTAATTTTCAGATTAATTAATTGGATTAGATTGATTGATAACATGCTTGTGTGAATACATGGATGCGATGTATGAATAATGTATATCAGATGGATATTAGATGGTGAGAGCAATTTTAGAAATTGTTGTAAAAAATTTAGAATTTATTACATTGGACCTGCGTGTCCAGCCTATTACCTCTTGACTCTGTGTATTTCTCTTCTCACATATTCCCCTCAATGTAAATGAGGTTTCTTTAGAAGTGTTATGTAATCGGGTAGAAATAATACTTGTTGTGCTAGCGAGAGAGAGGAAATAATATTAAGAAATAATACTTAATATTTTGTATAGTTTCTTGAGTTTTGTGAATATTTTGATGTGTTTTGTGTTATTTTGTAGATAAATAGAGTTTCAGGACATTCTGGAGGTGATTTGGACCAAAACAGTGAAAATTGGAAAAAGGGCATTTTCGTAATTTTGGCGCGTCGCGACGCGAAAGCCCTTGGATTATACTAGGTATTTGTAATTGACCATCGGAAGAGGCTTTTACATAATTTAGTGTTCCAGGTTAATAAATCAATATATTACCCAACTTTAAGATAACCACTTCATATTTAAAATGATATTAAAAGAAATCACAACCCTAGATAGTTTTTAATATTGAATTTTCTTAAAACCTACTTTCGACAATTTTATTTACTTGCTTTTAAATTTAGAATCGTTACCATTTCAAATCAATCAATCAACCTGTTAGATACTAGTAATCATTTGACCTCATAAAATTAATAGCTTAGGTATTAAGTCCTCGTGGGATCGATACTTTTTATACTACTTGAATGATACGTACGCTTGCGTTATACGTGTGTGTTTACGGCGGTCAAGTTTTTGGCGCCGTTGCCGGGAACTTATTTATCTTTTACTATTAGTTTAGGGGTTAGATACCTTTACTTGTATCTAATTTCTTTTTACTTATTGTTTTTGTTTTCTTGTGTTTCAAGTTCTCAGAAACTTCATGAGATGAACCAGAAGCTTTGAACTACGACCGCTTGACCCAGAAATTGAAAGAACCATCAGACAGTTGAGAAGGGAAAGGCGAGAAGGTCAAGAAGCTTTAGTCAACATGAAACCTGAACCTTTGAACGTTGCACCACCAGTTCCCATTCGAGACAAAACCATTCCGGTGGTTGACAGACTCATTTCTTGCATTGTACTTCCTCCATTACCAGCAAATGCAGGTGACATCAAAACATGCATTCAGATGATTCAGCAATCAGTGCAGTTTGGGGGAAATGCAACTAAAGATCCTAATGTCCACATCAGCAACTTCCTGGATGTTTGCGGCACTTTCAATTACAACCGAGAAGCTGAAGAAGCAATGAGATTGCGTGTTTTCCCATTCTCCTTGAAGGACAGAGCTAAAACTTGGCTACATTCAATACCAGCAGGTTCCATCACAACTTGGAACACTTTAGCCACTAAATTTCTTGCAAAGTACTTTCCACTAGCCAGAACTGGAAAACAGAGAAATGACATCACATCCTTTGTACAACAAGACTCTGAAACTCTCTATGAAGCTTGGGAAAGGTATAAAGATTTGCTCCGAAAATGTCCTCACCATGAGATTCCAAAATGGCTTCAAGTCCAAACATTCTATAATGGGCTTTCTGGAATAATGAGAACCACAATCGATGCTGCTGCTGGAGGAGCTTTAATGGCAAAAGGTGAAGATCAAGCCTGGGACCTAATCGAAGAAATAGCCAACAACAATTCCTTGTGGCCAACAGAGAGGAGCATGATCCAAAGAATTACAGGAATTTATGAAAGTGGAGCCAATACAGCAGTCAACACCAAGCTAGATCAGATATGCAAATTCATGGAGACTCTTACCACTGGATCCATAAGTTCACCATATGGAGGAACACCAGAGTCGAACCAACTTGAAGAAACGGTGAATTTTGTCAATAATTTCAACAGACAGGGGAACAATCCTTATTCCAACACCTACAACCCAGGGTTGAGGAATCATCCTAATTTTTCATGGAGCAACAATTCAGGCCAACAGCGGAACTATCCACCACCTGGATTCCAGCAACCGAACAAAGGCCAGGAGCATGCAAATGAACCAGGAATAGCAGAAGTGCTGGCTCAGTTAAAAAAAGTACGATGCTATCTTTCAGAGCCAATCAGTTTCCATCAAAGCACTGGAGAATCAAATCGGACAACTGGCCAATACTCAGAGTTACAGACCACCAGGAAATCTTCCCAGCAACACAGAACCCAATCCAAGGAACCAAGGGAAGGAGCAATGTCAAGCCATTACTTTGAAAAGCGGTACTGAAATCAACAAAGATGTTGGAATCAAGATGTCCCAAGAAGATGTTCCAAAAGAAGCAGAACAACAGATGGAGGAAAAAGAGGCAAAGGAAAAAGAAGCAAAGGAAAAATAACTAGAAAGAATCATTCCACCTCCACCTTTTCCTCAGCGTCTTCAGAAAAACAAAATGGACAAGCAGTTTGCTCGATTCCTGGAGGTTTTCAAAAAGCTGCACATCAACATCCCATTTTCAGAAGCCTTGGAAGAAATGCCCAGTTATGTCAAATTCATGAAAGACATTCTTTCATAAAAATGGAGATTGTGAGACTACGAAACAGTAGCATTAACGGAAGAATGCAACGCTATCATTCAGAGGAAACTTCCCCCGAAGTTGAAAGATCCTGGCAGTTTCACAGTTCCATGCACCATTGGAGAACATTATATCGGTAAGGCTTTATGTGATTTAGGTGCTAGTGTTAACTTGATGCCTTTTTCTATTTACAGGAAACTACAGATTGGAGAAGCAATGCCTACCTCAGTTTCATTGCAACTTGCTGACCGAACACTCGCATTTCCAATAGGTGTTGTTGAAGATGTACTGGTGAAAGTAGACAAACTAATTCTCCCAGCAGATTTCATCATCCTTGACATGGAAGAAGACAAAGAAATACCTATCATTCTTGGGATACCATTCTTGGCTACAGGTAAAACTGTGATTGATGTACAAAAAGGAGAACTGACCATGAAAGTGAAGGACCAAGAATTGACCTTTAATGTTTTCAAAGCCATGAAATTCCCGAGCGATGAAAAGGAAGAAGAATGCTTCAGAGTTGATGTTGTTGATAGTATCGTTAAAGATACTGAGCCAAATCCCACAGATAAACTTGAAGTTTGCATCACCAACATGACTGACAACGAGCTAGATGCTAAAATCCTGGAATGTATCAACTACCTTGACAAACCATTCCGATTCAAAGCAACACCACCAGTTGAAAGTTTGGAACTACCAAAGAAAGATCGAATCAAGCCTTCGATTGAAGAACCACCACAGTTGGAGCTGAAGTTACTTCCGAGCCATCTCAGGTATGTATTTCTTGGAAACTCTTCTGAATTACCTGTTATTATTTCTTCTTCACTAACATTGGAGTAGGAAGAAAAGTTGCTGAGAGTGTTACGAGAGCACAAGAAAGCCATTGGCTTGACTATAGTAGACATTCGAGGCATTAGTCCATCATTTTGTATGCACAAGATCCCGATGAACGATGAGTACAAACCCACAGTGGAACATCAACGGAGACTCAATCCAATCATGAAGGAAGTCGTAAAGAAAGAAATCATCAAATTGTTAGATGCTGGCATCATTTACCCCATCTCAGACAGCAGTTGGGTGAGTCATATGCAGTGTGTACCAAAGAAAGGAGGAATTACTATAATTACTAATGAAAAGAATGAGTTAATCCCAACAAGAACAATGACTGGATGGAGAGTATGCATGGATTACAGGAAACTGAACAAAGCCACAAGAAATGACCATTTTCCGCTACCATTTATTGACCAGATGTTAGACAGACTGGCAGGACATGAGTTCTATTGCTTTCTGGATGGATATTCAGGGTACAATCAGATTGCCATCGCACCAGAAGACCAGGAGAAAACTACCTTTACATGTCCCTATGGTACTTTTGCTTTCCGCAGGATGCCATTTGGATTATGTAATACCCATGCTACATTTCAGCGTTGCATGATTGCCATCTTCTCAGACATGCTGGAGCAGAGTATGGAGGTTTTTATGGATGACCTTTCTGTGTTTGGAGATTCTTTTGACCATTGCTTGCAAAATTTGGAACAGGTGTTACAAAGGTGCGAAGATACAAACCTGGTACTCAATTGGGAAAAATGCCACTTTATGGTGCAAGAAGGCATTGTTCTTGGACACCGGATCTCACAAAAGGGGATTGAGGTAGACAAAGCAAAGATAGAGACAATTGAAAAACTACCTCCACCAACATCAGTTAAAGGTATTCGAAGTTTTCTTGGACATGCAGGTTTTTACAGGAGATTTATCAAAGACTTTTCCAAAATTGCAAAACCTCTTTGCAATCTTCTAGGAAGGATGTGCCTTTCAACTTCACCAAAGAATGCCAGGAAGCTTTTGAAATCTTAAAACAGAAGCTGGTATCTGCCCCCATCATAGTAGCACCAGACTGGACCATTCCATTTGAAGTAATGTGTGATGCTTGTGATTTTGCTGTAGGTGCAGTTTTGGGAAAACGTAAAGCAAAGATTTTCCACACCATTTATTATTCCAGCAGAACTCTGAATGAAGCTCAACTCAACTACACAACCACCGAAAAGTAGTTGCTCGCAGTTGTGTACGTTTTTGACAAATTCTGTTCCTATCTGCTAGGTCCCAAAGTGGTGGTCTACACAGATCATTCAGCAATCAAATATCTGATCACAAAGAAAGATGCCAAACCCAGATTGATCCGTTGGATAATTCTTCTCTAAGAATTCGATGTGGAGATCAGAGACAGGAAAGGAACAGAGAATTAGGTGGCAGATCATCTATCGAGGCTCGAGAATGGATAAACAGCTGACAAAGATCTGTCAATCAAAGAAACTTTTCCAGATGAACATCTGTTTGCCATGAAACAACAGGAAGTCCTTTGGTATGCTGACTATGTCAACTACATTGTGTCAGGAAAATAGTCGTTGGAATGGACAACTCAGCAACGAAAGAAGTTCTTCAAAGAAGTAAAGCACTATGTCTGGGATGAACCGTACCTGTTCAAACGCTGTGCTGATCAATTATTGAGACGGTGTGTTCCACAGGAGGAAATCAATAGTGTTTTGCAGCACTGTCATTCTTCACCATATGGCGGACACTTCAGCGGAAACAAAACTACAGCAAAAGTCCTACAATCAGGTTGTTCTGGCCTCTTTTTAAAGATGCTTATCTTTTTTCTTTTCAATGTGACATGTGCCAGAGAATGGGAAATATTTCCAGGAGAAACGAAGGACCGTTGCAAAACATTCTAGAAGTGGAAATATTCGATGTATGGGGTATTGATTTCATGGGACCCTTTGTTCCATCATTCGAAAACCTGTACATCCTGGTTGCTGTAGACTACGTCTCCAAATGGGTCGAAGCAATTGCACTGCCATCCAATGACTCAAAAGTCATGATCAAATTCCTGAAAAAGAATATTTTCACTCGATTCGGAACACCTCGTGCAATCATCAGTGATGGTGGCTCTCATTTCTCTGCACAATACTTCGATGCACTCCTATCCAAATACGGAGTTACTCACAAGGTTGCCACAACTTACCATCCACAGTCAAATGGACAGGTTGAGGTTTCAAACAGGGAAATCAAAAGAATCCTAGAAAGAACCGTTGGATTAACAAGGAGGGACTAGTCAACAAAACTAGATGATGCATTATGGGCCTACCGGACAGCTTACAAGACACCCATTGGTATGTCCCATATCGATTGGTGTTTGGGAAATCGTGCCATCTACCAGTTGAGCTTGAGCACAAGGCGTACTGGGCACTGAAGAAGTTGAATTTTGATTCACAGGCTGCATGAGAGAAAAGACTTCACCAACTCAATGAATTGGAGGAATTTTGCCTACAGGCTTATGAGAATGCCAAATTGTACAAGGAAAAGACCAAAAAATAGCATGACCGAAAAATAGTGCACAGACAGTTGGAACCAAGGCATCAGGTGTTGTTGTACAACTCGAGATTGAAACTTTTCCCTGGAAAGTTGAAATCTAGGTGGTCAGGTCCATTTGTGATCACTCGGGTTTTACCTTATGGAGCTGTTGAGTTACTGGATCTTAACACCAACAACACATTCAAAGTTAATAGTCAGCGTGTCAAGCACTACTGGGGAGAATCATTTGAGCGACAAAAAAAAAGTGTCATACTTTCAGATCTAGCATAACGTTCAGGCAGTCACGTCTAGCTGACGACTTTAAACTTAACGCTCGCAGTGAGGCAACAGATGCAATTTTTGTATATATTGTGATTTGGTGTGATTTAATTTTGTGTGTTTAGTTTTTGCAGATTAAGACATTTCAAGATGGAAGAAGCTCTCGCAAATCTTCACAAGCAATTTCCTTCTCTCCCTCAAAAATCTCTGATGAAAGTCTACAAAGCTCGCTTAGAACGGATGAGGTTACTAACAATTCACGGTGTTCCTAATGACATTCGTTGGGTAATTGAAGCACGAGTCCGATTGGCAGGTGAGTCTTCTGACTCTTTTATTTCACATCTGCCTGTTTTTGGAAGAAGCACCTATGCAAAGAAACGTAGAGCTAAGAAAATTGGTGTTTGTTATAAATGTGCACGCTGGAATTGCAATACTCGTTGTCGTTCTTTAGGAATGGTGTCTGATAATCGCGAAGACAAAATTAAATTCATTAGGGATGGCTTGAGTAAGGAGTCTTTAGATGATATATCTTCGACTCTTTAGACGCATCCCAGTGGATATTGTCACATAGCCTTTCGCAAATTACATACACAATTTCAAAAAGAAAGACAAATGTTAAGTCTCGGGAATCTGACTCAAAAAGACCCTGTTTGCCAATTTATAAGAAAATTGGATGGGAAGCTTGTCCCTGACGCATAGACGTCGATCAAGCCGCTACTTTTCTTGTAAATATTATATCTCTTTGTCTTTTCCTAATAATTGTAATTTGTTTTGTTGTTTTATTTTCTCCGACAAGATCCAGAACTTTTTGACTATCACGATTTGTTTAACTAATAATTGTCATTTGGCAGGTAATAGTGCTATTATTTTACTCACCCTTTTCAGGTGTTATAAATTCAACTCATCATTGCACTTTTGAAGACATCCAGAGTAAAACATGGAAGCCACTTCAAGAAGACGAGTTGAAAACATCTGTGTGTTTTGCGGTAGTAGTGTTGGAACTAAACCACAATACGTAGAAGCAGCACATGAATTGTTTCTTAACTCTCCTTTTACTGTTTAAGACATTGGGGACAATGTCTCATTTAGGTTTGGGGGAGGGAGTTAGTTTATCAGTACCTTGTTTTAAGTTTGTGTGTTATTTTTATTTTTAGTCCAAAATTTTTCGAAAAATACAAAAAATTGAAAAAATTTCAAAAATTACAAAAATATTTTGTGTTTTTTGTGTTTTTATTTTGACTAAAAATGTGAAATTGGTAAGAGATAGCTGAGTAAGGAATTTCTACTCATGAGACGTATCTCAAACCTATTTCGAAACAAGTTAATTTTTGTTTATTTCCTTTTGAATTATTTAATTTGTAAATTCTCCATAAAATTGACTAAAATGGATCTTCATATGCTCAGTTGGCATGTATTATCAACATGCATAGTAACATACAGACATGAGCTAAAATTGAAAATTTTGTAATATTCAGTGCTCTAGTTTAATTGGAGGAAGCATCTCAAAAAGCAGTGGAATAAAAAAAAAATCTGAGATCCGAGTTATTAAGTCTGTAAGGGTGTTTTAACACTTAGTGCCCTAAAACCAACTGGTTTGGGAGTCACTGGCCCAAAGCTCGCTACATGGATCAAAGATGCTGCAAAAATATATATATCTGAAGTCTGAGTAATTAAGTCCGTAGGGGTATCTTAACACCTAGTGCCCTAAAGCCAACTGGTTTGGGAGCCACCGACCCAACACTCGCTACATAGATGGAAGATATTGTATATAATAAAATAGAGAAAAATCAAAGAAAAAATCAGAAAAATGAGAAAATTATTCCATTGCTGCAAAAAAGTGTGAATTCTGATAAAACTTTAGGACAAAAATATTACTCTCTTATCAACTGCACTTATGACTATTGTGGGCAAAAATGAGTTGTTTAATATTATGTTGGCTGTGTATATGAAGAATGACAAATATAATCGGAGAATTTACTTATTCAGTAATTTAGAAAGAAACAAAACAACTAGTAACTTGAAGTAGAAGTTTCACCTAATTAGTCACTAACATCTTTATTCTCTTTTCGCTTGTCTTTTGGCTTTTGTGTGCATTAGTTTTACAACCTTTTTACTTTTGTAAAATGTTTGTGGGTATCATTGCTGTAAACCATCACGAGACTACAACTCGTCCACTAGGGACACCTAGGGGTTTAAAGGCTTGTTGCATATGCTAAATGCAACCGTGATCCCTACGTAAGTGGCTTAGTTAAAATGTTATTTTATTTTATGTTTTTCTCGAGGACTAGCAAAATGTTAGGTTTGAGGGTGTGATGAGTGGTAAATCTATCACTATTTCCCACTCATTTAACTTAATATTTTGTATAGTTTCTTGAGTTTTGTGAATATTTTGATGTGTTTTGTGTTATTTTGTAGATAAATAAAGTTTCAAGACATTCTGGATGTGATTTGGACCAAAACAGTGAAAATTGGAAAAAGGGCATTTTCGTAATTTTGGCCCGTCGCGACGTGAAAGCCCTTGGCGTCGCGACGCCTAACGTGCACCAGAGATGCTAACATGCGCCGGGTCAACGGGTCAGAATTTGAGAAGTTTGACTTTGTTAACGTGCGCCATGCCACGTGTCACCATCACAGCCGATCTGCTAACATGCGCCGTGCCACATGTCGTCATCCTACGGTGCCGACAATTACTATTTCCACGTGTTCCACGTGTCATCCTACGTGTCGCCACATCATCCGATCAATGAGTCAACTCTGCCACGCGTCTTGCCACGTCATCATCCATGTCAGCAAGTCAACCGAGTCAACATGCCACGTCATCATCAGCCAATCACAGCGTGACACGTGTCGCAATCCTACGGTGCCGACAATTGATCTCAGCCGCCTTGCCACGTCAGCGCCACGTCATCATAATAATTGAGCTCTTAGCCGCATCGCCACGTGTCGCCTTATCTTCTTATCCGAATTTCCACGTGTCAAAGCCTTAGCAAGCCACGCCAAAAGAAGCTGGCGTCGCGACTCCAAAGTCCTTGGCGTCGCGACGCGGGAGGCCTACCGGGGTCTATAAATTGAGCTCGAGATTTCAGTTTTAGAGGCACCACTCTCTCTCATCTCTTTGATGTAAAGAAAGAGTTTATCTGTCTAGTTTCTTTTAGTTTTTAGTTTTTTTAATTTTTAGTTTTGTAATTAATTTTAATTACGTTCTGTAATAATAGTAATTTACTTTCTTAATTTTTACAATTTTTACTATTCACTATGAGGAGGTAACTTCCCCAGCTAGGGTGAAAGGTAATTCTTTTACTATTGCTATTTAGATTAATCTCCCTTAAAAATATTATATTCACTATTTAAAATTTGACTTAAAAAGGATACTGATATATTGATCGATTGGTAATTTAATTTTAATCTGGTTTAAACCTGACTAATCAAGGATACCGCCAGATTGGTCGGTTGGTAATTTAATTTTGGTTCCGCCTTTATGGCTGGTTTATAGACAAATATTACCGCCTTAATGGTTGGTTGGACTTAATTTGACTTAATCAGGATACCGCCAGATTGGTCGGTTGGTAATATTATCACAAGTTTATATATTATTTTATGGGAGATATCTAAATTAGTAGTAGTAAAAGTAATTCCTTTTACCTTAGCATTTTATTTTATTGTAATTTACTTTTCAGTATTTACTTTACCGTATTTTTACTTTATGTCTTTTATTTTCAAGTTTTTACTAGCCCTAGTTATGTGTTGTAACTAAATTAGTTATCTGGGGTTGTGATGACTTTTAAAACCACCGGTTTATAATGGGTTAAATTAAAGTTTGTGTAATATAAAGATTTATTTATTGAGTCTTAATCTTAATACTTTTTATTAACTGGCCACTAATAAAATTGACTAGGTAAACTTAAAATGAACTAGACATAGGGATTTTAAATTTAAAGACCTTAGAATCAATAGCCCACGATCTTCCTTGATGATAGATAACCCTTTAATAGATTTTCTTACAGGATAAGAATATACCTGTCGGGCGGGGGTAGCCTTAATTGGAACTTAATCTTAATGAATCTAGGTAATTTGGTTGACATAGACATATGGTTCAATTGGATTATACTAGGTATTTGTAATTGACCATCGGAAGAGGCTTTTACATAATTTAGTGTTCCAGGTTAATAAATCAATATATTACCCAACTTTAAGATAACCACTTCATCTTTAAAATGATATTAAAAGAAATCACAACCCTAGATAGTTCTTAATATTGAATTTTCTTAAAACCTACTTTTGACAATTTTATTTACTTGCTTTTAAATTTAGAATCGTCACCATTTCAAATCAATCAATCAACCTGTTAGATACTAGTAATCATTTGACCTCATAAAATTAATAGCTTAGGTATTAAGTCCTCGTGGGATCGATACTTTTTATACTAATTGAACGATACGTACGCTTGCGTTATACGTGTGTGTTTCGCCGGTCAATAAGGCCAATCCAGGTGATAGTCACTAGATTGATGTAAAGAACATCATTGAGTATCTTGGACGAACGAAGGATGCTTTCTGGGAATATGGGAAAATGAGAACTGGAGGTTACTAGGTTCATCGCTGCAAGTTTCCAAACCAAAAAAGACGACTTTAAGTCACAATAAGGGTATATATTTAGTTTGAATAACGAAACAGTGAGCTGGAAATCTTCCAAGCAAGATATTGTTGCCGAATAAATAATAAAAAGCGGAACATTGCTGCAGCTGAGGCAGCAAAAAGAAGCATTTTGGATCTATATAATCCTAATAGGATTAGGTGTAGTTCTGTTAGCAGCTGAGCTGGGCTACAACACAGGCTTAGGAACTACGGTCTCATCAATGATCCAAGTATATACTTCGAATATTTCATCTAATTCGTCAGATCATACATCGAGGAGATGTGATGATCGAATAAAATGCATCAGATGATAACATTGCAAATCCACTGACGAAAGCTGTTTCTCAGCAAACGTTTGAGCGACTCGTACATAGTTCAGGTGTAGGACACTAGAGTGATTGGCTATAGGCCAAGTGGGAGATTGTTGGACAATTATGACCCATAACATTACTATTTGTTTAGAACGTGGTGTTGTTGTATAAATTAACTATGTGACAAAGGAAATTGCTCTTTTATCATTTGTAATTGGATTACCGGAATATATAAATGATAAAAGTCCATATGATTAGTACTGGATTAATAAGATATGAGACAGTATTAATCCACGTAAGGTTTAATCATTAAATATCCCTAGTCGTAGCATTATCGAGACTGGACATCGATAATGCGAAATAGGCTAGTATTACACTTGTGCGTGTTATGGAAGCGTAACGACATAGTTCTCATATATTTGGGTATTGGATACTCATGCAAATGTAATAGAATGTTCTGTTTACCGATGGTACGGAAATAGCTTTGCTTTGGATAGACCCCTCGGAATCCCATTGATAGTATGACTATGTGTCTTTGGGAATCCGAATCAGGGTAGGTGTATTTGGTCTTAACCTGAGACTTGCATCGCTAATACTTGTGACAATCAGTATACTTTGGTTTTGGTCGTCTGGGGCTTTAACAGGTTCTGTGTACGCCTCTTCTGGGTATACTGAGAATCCTAGTGTATTGGGTGTGATGTCAAGATGGAAGTATCACTTCAGTCATATGAAGATGATGATCACGCAGGGATACAGAACTGGTACTCTTAAGTACTGCAGTCATCGGGATAATATGACTAGGTCATGATTATCCGATTATAGAGACTAGTTGCCAATGATCCGATATATGCTTTGTACGGGGTAGAAACAATTCCAGCCCTAGGCCTAGCATGTGACATCCGATACTGGATCGTAATACGTAATACTATGTATACTACGCCTGACAAAGATCTTGTATTCCGCAAAAGAATATTTCTGGAGAATTGGGTAGGCACAGTGTTTTGCTAGAAGCCAGCCATGTCTTGTAAATCGGTAAGAACGTGGTACCGGAAACGCACGTATACGGATAGTCTGATGACTGTATTTACTGCCAACATATCCAGGGATCTCTTGGGTCGCTTCCCAAAGATTCACCGATGAGATTTGACTGGAACAGAAAATTAATCTAGGATTAATTATGAGAGAGAAAATTAATCTAGGATTAATTGCGTCAAGAATTAATCTGGGATTAATTCGACTAGAAGAGAGAATGTGATTAATTTGGAATTAATCGGCAAAATGAATTTAATAGTGAAATTAGATTTTCTTATTTAATTAATTGGGCTAAAATAATATATTAGATATATTAATTGAAATTAGATTTCAACGCGGAATTAAAATTGGATTTTAATTCAAGCAAACGAATTAATTTGGAATTAATTCGTAAGCGACTTTTGTAATAATTATGCGAGGCATAATTATTTAATTAAATTAGATTTAATTATTTCGCAACGGTAAATTCGGTTAGTTCGGAATTAAACGAACCCGGGCCCAAGCGAAGTTGCGTGTTGGGTTGCCCGACTTAAATTTTGAATTTAAAATGGGGCCCACCAACTTACATCAATGTGTTTAACACTTGATGGAATTTGGTAATTGGTTGAGTGAAAGCTTGAGATTGCTTTTTCTACACTCCAACCAATTCCAACACACACTTTTTGGTATTTAAAAAGGAAGTCAACATTTTGTGTCAAAAATTTTAGAACTTGAAAACACTATTCCTCTTCCTCTCTCTCAATGGGCGTGAACTAGCTTCCTCTCCCATGGAATTTTGTTGCAAATTTCTACATAGCTAGCACTTTAAAGAGAGAAATGAGGTGATAGGGAAACTAATCCATGAGTTTGGAATTCAATTTGAAGGCTTGGAGCTTCTACATATCCATGAAAGTCTTGAATTTTCTCTACCAAGCAAGGTGATTTTTTCCGCAACTCTCTTTAATATTCACACAAAAATCACTCTTAGACGATCTTGGCATGTTCTAGGAACACTAACACCACATGAATGTAATTTAGATGTTTTTAAATTTTTCGGTTCTACGCTAACGGAAAACTTAACGAAGATTTAATGGTTAAGTTAAGTTATGTTTTCCCAGGTAGAATTGAACTGTTGAGAAATTAAGCTAGATTAAAATATGCATTTGATGTATAATAAAACCCTCTTAAGGAATATCTCTACTTAAATAAGGCATTAAAGTAACTAGTATTATGAATACTTGTTTCTTGGTCCGCCTTGTCAGTACAGATGCAAATAATTTCCTGATGATGTAGTTGTATCGTGCCAAAATTGTACAGTTATGATTGATGGTAGTTCGTTTGCGCCGGTAGAACTTATATGATAATAGAAAAATTTAAGTGAAAATGGAAATCTTGAACGTGCCAAAGCTGTCAAGACTACACCAGTAGCTTGAGTTTGTCACTGACAAGTGAAGCCTTGATACGCCTCCTTGTGAACGTGCCAAAGCTGTCACAATGAGAAACGGTCAGGACCAAAATCAAGAGTCACAATGAGTTGTCTACCTGTGAATATACGTAGGCAAGAACGTGCCAAAGCTGTGAGTCAAAATATATTCATGGGGTCCACTTCTCACTATGGAATTCAATTTAATTATTGGATTCCCGTTTTTCATTGGGAATTACAATATTACGTAAAGTAGTGGGAGACACTCCTGAGTTAAAAATCCATAACCAAGGCAGTGTGTAATATTATGAAAAAGACCGATAATGTTTTCCTTATTCTATTATGTTAATAGTAATAGACTTTTAATCCACTGCATGCATATTTTATACATATGTTTTCTGACTTCTCTTATGGTTGCAGATTTCTAGAAAAGGTTCTAGATTAAGAGTAGGCTTGGATATTGTTAGATTAGTCTAAACCATCAGCAACTGTTGCTCTGATTTTCTTGGAAAATCAAGATGGTTAGTGACTTAGTTACTAAGTCACGATAGGTAATATAAATAGATATCTATTTTAGGATATAATTCTCTAAAAGGAATAAGTTTCTTGTGTAGTAAGAATGACGTGAATTAGTTCATGTCTTGAGATTCTTAACTGGCATTAAGAAAACCTCATTAGGTATTTGTTTATTTGATAATGACGTTTCTTGACTTTAATGACCTTTAGAGGTAATGTTTCTGACACAGATTGCTAATCAATTATTAGTAATTGTTGTGAATAGTTGAAGGCAAATTATAAAGCTAAAGAAAGGAAATGTCTATAATTATATGTAGAGAATATCGATTCTCACAATACGACAACTATAGGTATTGGATATCGGATCTCCCGTCTAGTTATTTAAAATAATATTTAATGATTATTTTGATATCTGATATCAGAACTTGCGACTATTGGATAGTTACTTGTTCTTTATAAACAGTTGTTACATATTTTAATATGACTAGTAGTGTCATTGATGAAGAGATAAACATTAAGAAAAATATTTGGTTCAGTAAATAACTTAGAACAGTGCTTTATGAGATTTTATCACTTGAGCATTCGATGCTTATTCCGTATGGTAAAAGATGGTTTGATACTAGATCACACCACATATCCTTATCCATTTAATGAATATTATATTCGGGGATGTGATTAAATCTCATTTAACCAATGATTGTCATTGGACCACAAGATTTATTAAACTAATACATTAGATGTATGTAGTTTAATGAATTATAAATTGCCTTGAGTAGTTTTCTTTACTTCGTAACTTGGTTAATGAGTTGTCATGACTTAGTTACGCATTTCTAAATGAACACATATTGAATGTCTTGAATGGTTCGAGAATTTTCAATATGTTTATGATGAAACGCAGATAAAATATTTTGAATGGTTCAAAGATATTCGATTTGAAGTTTTGAAAAACTGTACTTTTCAAATTCATCATGATTCTTTGAATAGTTCAAAGATGTTTGATACGATCAAACATATGAATTTATGGAAATTTATCTAAGGTTATTTAATGAATATGATTCTTACTCAATATTATTCTCTTAGGATTCCATCGTGATGGAATTGGTCAGTGGGAGAAATCGAATCTTATATGATTTGGTTCGTTTAATATTGAGTGTTACCAAATTAGTTTCAATACTCTTGGGGATATACTCCAGTAACACAAATTCATCTTTTTAATTAAGGTTCCATTTGTTTCTACAATTACATATATGATATGTATAGGTAGAAAATTCGAATATTGAAAAGTTTGAGATTAGAATCTTTTTTTTGTATAATGGTTATATAATTGAAAAGTATTTTCACCTCGGAGGTACAAGTGAAAGTTTATCATTTATTCTATTTAATAGAATATTGTATTATATTTGGTAGAATATCTTTTCTACGATCCCGAGTAATAAAATTATTTTATTACTTAGCGTGTAACATCAAATGTTAACGATTGCAGAAAAGACTTGACTAATTGAAGTCAATTGTGAGAGTGATAAACTATAAATGGAACTACATAATTAATAAGATGAAAAGACCCTTAGACATCTTCCATATAAGTCCAATAGGATGTCAGAATCATGTGTGAAGTATTTGATACTAAATGGTTCTGTTGTTTTTCTTATCGAAGAAAATTATCCCATAACTTATAGTGAGAGTGATATTTGATATCGATTTCGGAAGTTAGCATTAAACCATAGATCTAAGATTGTTTATAGCTTACTACGATCAAGTTTAGAACTTGATTAAGTTCTCGTTATGAATCGTTCATAAAATATGCAAATTGTTTGTGCAGCAAAAGCAAAGTGAGCTAATAAAGGTTTGACCTTTATAATATGACAGTGAGAAAGGTTATACTCAACAATCTATTGTAGTTTCTGAGAAAACTTGTCTTTAGTCACACTAATTGAACAATTAAAGATCTGTTGGTTAATGTTGATATTAAACTACGTATTTTGGCTAAAGAATGCAAAGTGGCATTCCTGAATGGTTTCTTCGAATAAGAGATCCATTGTGGTTTCTCTGTTTGAAGAGTTCATAGTTTGATATACTAACTTATACAGCCTATTGTAGGCTCATATAAGCTTTCCGGAAATCTGTGTTTTCTAATTTTGATAACAGTGAGATTGTTTGGTTTTATCAAAGCATAGAGAATACACATATGATAGTAGGGTTAGTGGAAGCGTACAAATTTCTTTCTAGTGTTATATATCTTAACGACATTATCATTATTAATGTAATAATGAGATATTTATAAGGTAAAAGGTTTACCTAAGTCTTATTCTCTCCGTGAAAGCAGTGAGAGTAGTCTCTGTTATATTTGATATAAAGTTTCATATATGATATAAAACTAAGGGACTTGTGAGATACTCTCATTAGTCGTGCATTACATATGATCTAATAAAGGACAAAGTAAGACTATATGTGTGACAGTTAGTATAACTGTTTGACAATTAGTGTGTATAGTATTCATCGTTCGTAAAGGATATCGAAAAAGATAATTCCTTTATCGAAAAGGAAATTGATTAGAATGTCTAGTCAATCGTATGTATCATAGGATCATGGCATAATGTATAATATATTATGTACGATTAAAGATATCAATTTAATTGTAATTGTTACGAGCTATTTTTGATACCATATAGACCATATGATGTGTCTTGAAACATGTTTTTTGTTATCTTTGAGATATTAAGAACGAGTTTCTTATTCATGGAGAATTTAGTCTGCAACCATTAGGGCCAGATTAGTTTTGAGTCTAATTATGATGTTAGATTGTCTACGTCATAAAAGAGTCAGAAAAGATGCAATTTAGACTGTCTACGTCATAAAAGAGTCAGAAAAGATGAAATGGAAGTGTCACGAATGATTCTACTGTGTAAGTGGAATTAGTTGTAACTTATGAAGTTGTAAAATGACCTTATAGATTAGAAGTTTTGGTATTAATGTTGTACTTATGGTTGTCTGCATAGTATTTTGGATTTGATCCCTAAATACTTAGACAACTCGGTAGCTAAAGCACAATATTGATGTCACATTTGAGTCATGTACAACTTAGGTTATACAAAATATGAACGATGTTGGCTAAGGGAAACAATTGGGTGTGTTGGACAAACTCAATATGTTATGGCGGACCTACTTGTTATTTCCTACCTTTTGAGTGCTAGGTGAACTCTTGAGGGCCATGAGTATGTGATACACATTGAGATGTGTATATGATACCGTGGATTGGCACTAGAGCAAGTGGGAGAAATTGTTAGGGTTGGTGCTCGGAGTGCCAATCCGGATCGTATTTGTGTTCGATTCATGAGTATAAACAATTCTTTTTTTTTTTCATAATTTTACTTACTTAATGGTTGCACCTCTTGTTTTTATATACGTATTCGATCTAATTACAATTAGATTGAAACTAAATCTGATTTACTGATATGTATATATTAGACAAAGACCCTAGAATTTACAACATAGTGCGCAGTTACAACGTAGTTTGTAATAAACATTAGAAAGCGTCACTATAAGTTTTATGTTCTCAAATAAAGTTTCTGATCAAGATTTACTAACATGGGTCGGTTAGTAAAATCCGCTGAGATCAGTACATGTCGTATATCAAGACTTGGTCCGATGGTTCATCCCAATGAACCATGAGTCTTGGGAGTCTCGTATAGACATGTAGGTGTTTATTTGATAAACATTGAATGACTCACCGAAGATTTCCTAGTAGATGTTACACCAATGTCAATAGAAATCTTCTCAAGTCGAGTAGCATAGTGGTCTTTCGACTTCAGATACCACTGTGGATATATGAGACATCCTCCACACTTTGATGGCAGTCACGTCACCGATCTATTTAGATCAGACATCCGCCTGTTCGTTGGGTGTGGACTGATGCTCATGATATCCAGTGAGTATCAGATAGAATCCTTCATTCCTGTGTACAGGGCATAGATATCTTATACGTGTTTGCGATCTAGTAAATCCATGGCTGTGGTATACTTCAGAAGCGAGTTCCGAGTGTTATTTAGAGATCGTAAATTTGAAAGTCGACTATATTATACCTAGGGATTTGACGTTCTTATCTATATCACCGGTATAATATTAATAGCCTATGACAGAGGGATTATACGTATGCAATGACCTCAACTTGCATACAAGTGGGTGAATTATGGACACAAAATTTGATTCTGTGACGGATAAACCTAAACTTAGAGAGTCCCACAATATGAAGTGTACTCGTTGAGAACTTAGGCAACGCGTTATGAATAATACAGATTATTCATAATATTTCACTGGATTAAATGAGTTAATTCAAATCATTTAATCAGATAAACGAAAATACATGCATTAAGGGATTTTTGGTCAATTTATAATTAATGTGTATTTTTATTTGATACAAAATTTGATTTGATACATATTAATTAATTGTCAAACGAGATTTTGACACATGTGATTAATATATGTATTTTGTTATTTAGTGTAAATAAAAAATACATATATAATAATAATTATATTAATTAATTCTTTAGATATTTAAATATTTAATATTTAAATAATTAAATAATATATATATATATTTCATAATTGCTATGTAATATGGCTAATTATTATTGGCAACACGTGACAAAGCTTTTAATGTTGAAGAGTACAAATTGATTTTGTCAACTTAAAAGCTTTAATAATTTAATTTGATTAAATTATTTAAATTGACCATTTTACCCCTAAAATTTCGGCCAACCCTTGTATTTAAAGTGAAATTTTTTTGTTTCTCTTTGATAAGTCCCTCCATGGCCGAAAACGCCATAGACAAAAGCTCCCAAAATTTATTTGAAGAAAATGAAGAAATAAAGAAAAAAATTTAAGGAAATTAGGAGATTTGGAGGTAATCTTCATAACTCTTAAACTTAGAAAGCTTGTTTCTTATTCTTGAGCATCTAGAATAGTTCTAGGGTTTCTTATTTTCTTATATTTTGGGTCTTTTTGATTTTGAGGATGGATTTAGAGGTTAGATGCATGTATGAAGTTAAATTGAATGATATTAGTGTAATATTAGTTCAATTTTGTCATTTGATGACATGTTTCCATTTTAGAGTATTATGACCACTATTGTAACTCCTAGAATTGTTCTTGATTTCTTCATTTGTGGTGACTTTGATTGGTGTAATTATTAATATGATTAATGTTGAGAAATTTGGATTTAAAGCATGAAAAATGATATTTTTAGTTACCAAATCAGATCTGGAATTTCTGTGATTTTGGTGATGAAAAGTATGTTGTATAAATATATTGGATGTGTTTTGGGTATTGGAATAATTGCCGGAAATGTTTTCGGAGTTGAAATATGCGAAAACGGTGAAAAACGGCGTTACCGGGTGTCCGCTATCCAAATGGTGAAATGGTCACTATTTGGGCAGTATAAGAACAGCCCAAGTACCATTGGGGCTAACTTGGGTAGCCCCTGTGTGTATTGGTTAGTCGGTTCGGATAAAAACGCATTTTATGCTATTCTGTTGAAAAATATTTTTCGTAAAAGTTTTGTAGTATTTCAAACCTATTTATGTCGTTATTTGATATCGAATAATTATGTTTAGGTGAAATATTAATGAGTTATTCATATTGGATATTGAATAATTTATTTGGTAACTTTAAAAGTTTTAAAGTTACGATTTCGCCCGAACAGCGCTTCCGCCCCGCCCGTTATAAAACCCTAACAAACGTAGCATATTAATGGTTGAAAATAGGTGTTATCATGGACTAATGGAGTTTCTTTCCGAGTGTGAGTATAGAGAACCGTGTAAACCCATCATGAGTTCTCAAACTCAGTTTTTTTTTTCAAGTTCTAGTGATCTTGTTAGATTGTCTTCTAGTCTTTCTTTACCTCGTTCTTGTTCAAAAAGAGTTTCTTATAGGATAGAATCTTGTGGAATATTCTTATGTTCCAAAAGGTGCTTAAGATCATGAGTCTTTTTCTATCTAATAAACCTTTATAATTTGTATAAAAGACCAAATGTCATCACTCGTAGTATTTGTCAACTTATCTCTATTAGGCGTCCTAGGCCAAATGAGTATGTTTAGTCTTCCAAATTAGACCAATGTTCCCTTGAAGCTACCAGAGCTGAGAAGTATGTAACATTGGAAATTCCAGAAGAGTTCATCTCCAACTGGAACAGAGAAGGTTGCACACCTTCATATGGGAGCAGTTAAAATCATCATTACTCTTAACTGGAGGAAAACATTACCTGATACAACCAGAATAACTCTATTAGATTCTAGATTCAAAGACTACTAGAATGTGGTGATCGGAACAGTTTTAACAACTCTTCATGTGGGGAGTGTATTACTGACCTTTTACCTAAACTTTAATATGTTCTTGCAGGATCCAAATCTGCATACACCCTAAAAGATCCAGGTTCATATCCAATAAGCAGATCAAGTTGCTACTTCTAAGGTTGTAACTCTACATCATCAGTTGGTATACATGCTTCAAAACCATGCCTTGGATCTGCTAACTTCTCAGACATCGTGAGATGCTCTGATGATTTTTGCAGATAATGACAGCATACTAACGATCGTGCAGATTCCAAGACAGATCCAGAAAGAATAGCTGTTAAAACTAATGCCTCTTGAATGGTTGACAAACTATCAGAAGTTCCATTCAGGATCTTAGCCTATTCAAATCACATCAGTTATTTTCAAAAAACATTCAGATGGTACTGTCAAAACAACCTTCTAGAATCCAGAAGAATCCCCAATTCCTTTCTCTTGTATGATCTCACCAGATCCCACTGGAGGTATAAGAGAAGAAATACATGTTGAATATTTTGACAGTAAAGAATGACCGGTTTATGCAGCCAACATAGACAGACATTTCATCTGGGATGTTGATCTAGATATGTGTAATTCTAGTTGTCCTTGTAAATATGATGAAAGTCATGAAGAAGATGTTCTGCGTCGAAGATACAAAACAAAGAAGAAAGTTCCAGACCCCTACAAACAACAGAAGCCACGAAGAGATCGTTACTCAGATTCAAAATCATGGATTGGCATATGCAATGAGATATTGGATAAGGAAAAACCTCTGCCCATCTATCGTAGAGCGTTGGAAATTCTGAAAGAATAGGCTTACTTAAATAATTAAAGCAGTCTAGTTGTGCACAAGCTTATAGACTAGAGTAAAAGACTTTCTAGTCTATCCCAGCAGCATAGCCGTGCATGATGTTTACACCATCAACATTAGCCTACCAAGAACAATTCCATCCTCTTAGAAAGAGGATTGATCCACAAACCAGAGTAACTATTAATTCATAAGTCCAGCCGAAAACGGTTACACCTAGTGGATAGCTAGAAGAACCTAGATAACATGAGGCGGTTCTCAACTAGTAAAGACAAAATGCCAGGGCATAGAACACTGTTCTTCCCAACATTGAGAACCAGATGGTAAAGCATGTATAGACTACAAACACAAGGGTGAAGTCTTTAGCTTCTCAGCTTTAGCATTTGTATTAACAAACACATGCTAATATTGCTCAATTGGACCAAGACCTAAGAGCAATGATTGCTCAAAGGTATTATGGCCTTGAATTTAGCCATAAGAAAGTAGAGATCAGAAGATTAAAACTGAATTAGGACGCCATCATATTTTTAATGCCGTTAATGAAAAATAATTGACTGATATTAAATCAAAACCAAAAGTATTACAATGTAATTGTTAGAATTTTTTTAGAGGTGATTTTACTTTTAGAAATACAGAGGTGAGGTGGTCGATTGACGAGTTGATGTATTTATTAGAGTTTATTTCTCACAGGATCTTTATCACAATAGGTTAGAATACAAATAAAAAATTATTCAGATGATTCAGAGAGCTTACTTAATTTAGAATCCATAGATACAACGAAAAACTTAAAAGATCAATTGATTATTTGCATTGAGAAGATAACCATCTTCTCCCCTCTTTTTAATGGTGAAAAGTTTACTCTCTTTTTATTAAATTCCCTTTTTAAGCCATTTAATTTCTTTATGAAAGAATATGCTTTCTTTCTCTCTCACTTTTCTCTCGTAAACAACCCCATCTTTATTGCATTCCCTAATACTATTTTTATATCATCATTTCAATAATTGATGATGACTCATATTGTTCATGTGAATATTCATTCACGTGAACAATAATTAAGTAAAAAGAGAGGTCGATAATTAGGCCAATAATTAGAGAAAATAGAAAAGTTTATATCTGATAAATAAAGGCAACTTATAAAGTAAGCTATTATATGAGAGTGAGAGTGAGACCTTATCCACTAATTTACGGAGTGTAATAGGTTCACCCATCAAAAGCCAATAATCTCTTCAAAACCCACTCTAATTTCCACACATCAATAATATAGAGTCTAACCCATTTTATTAGATATGAGAATTGGGCTTCATAGTTTCTATTACAAACCAATTATCTTACCGCTTTATTAAAACCTATCTCACAATTAATAGAAGCCCACAATATTATTAGAATATTACAAAATATTCTAACATTCTCCCACTTGGGCGATATCAATTATGAATGTTCTAATGCTAAGATTACTTTATGGATCCAAAATTGGTTTAGAAACAATTATAATTTACCATTTTGTCCAATAAGATCATAGAAATAGAATCATGGCGGTAGCTACATTATAATGCAACGTAGTACCTTCCATGGTACATATATCAAACAAACTTATGGACCTGAACAAGATGTGATAGAGCAGTAAGATACAATAGCACTAACTTTATGATATAAAATTCATATGTTATTTTCTCTTATTAGTCACCAATTTCTCTACTTTATGCAGCCCAGGTACGCATGAGAAATCAAGGCTTAAATGATAAACATGTATGTCTTAATTTTATTTCTTTATTATCTCGAGATAAACTTTGTGTGTCACAAGACATACCCACAATGCTTCTTAACTTTATACCCCAAGTCAATGCTTATGATTGACACACATAATAAGAGTTTATACAATGATATATCAAACAATAAACATTAATATCTTCCAATGAAGATGCATTTATATATATAATCATTGCAAAATATCCAAAATACATATACAAACATACAAACAAAATAACATAGAGTAATGATGCCTCCCACTAACCTAGGGCTTCATAAGACTTTATCTTACCCATACAAGCAACATGTTTTTGCATAAATAATAGGTCGAAGACCCTAGGTCAAAGCATTAACAATCATATCATCTGTACCGATATGCTCTACTATAATGTCACATTTCTTTACTAGTTTCTTTATTGTCAAGTATTTGACCTCCATATGCTTTGACCCTATGATGTTCTTATTATTTTTTAAAAATAATACAACTGAAAGATTATCACAATATAACTTTATAGGTCTAGAAATTGAGTTAACAATTTACATTTCTGTAATGAGATTTCACAGACTGTGACGCTGCACCAAAATATGCTACAAACTCAGCCTGTATTGTGGAAGAATTTATTAATGTTTGCTTAACATTTTACAATGATGTAGTTTCACCTGCTAGTATAAACACATATTCTGAGGTAGATTTCTTATCATCTGAACAACCAGTAAAGTCAGAATCTATATACCCTCATAGTTTGAGATTCTCAACCTTTCTATATATCAACATGTAATCTTTAGTCCCCTTAAGATATCGAAAAAATCCATTGGTAGCAGTCCAATGGTCTTTTCCAGGATTAGGTAAGAATCTTCTTACACCAACTGTAAATACAATGTCAGGTCTACTGCATACCTGTGTGTACATCAAGTTTCCTAGTGCACTAGCAAATGACACCGCCTTCATGGACTCTCTCTCAACTTCATTATCAGGTGATTGTGTCAGGCTAAACTTATTACTTTTACCAGTTGGCACATCCCAAGATTTACAATCATATATACTGAATCTCTTCAGTATCCGCTCAATATATGCCTTCTAAGAGAGACCAAATACCTTTCGAGGTCTATCTCTGTGGATTTCAATACCCAGAACAAAGATACGTCTCCAAGATCTTTCATATCAAAATGCCTAGATAATGACTGTTGTACCTCATGCAGAATGCCTAGATCGTCACATGCAAACAAAATATCATCTATATAAAGCATGAGAAAGATAAATTTGCTCCCACTGATCTTGATATATATATATATATATGCATCTATCAACTTTACTTTCCAAAAAGCCTAAAAAGGAGATTACATTGTCAAAATTTAAGTAACACTGTCGATAGGCTTGTTTCAAACCATAAATAAACTTCTTAAGTCTACAAACAAGATGATCTTCACTATCTTTCTGAAATCCTTTAAGTTGTACCATAAAAACATCTCCACTTAATTCTCCATTTATGAATGCGGTTTTAACACTCATTTAATGTAGCTCTAAATCAATAATGAGCTACTAGTGCCATGATTACTCTAAATGTATCTTTAGAAGATACATGAGAAGAAGTTTTAGTGTAATCAATTCCTCCCCTTTGAGTAAATCTCTTGGCAACTAATTTAGCTTTAAACCACTCAATATTTCATTTGGAGTCTTTCTTGGTCTTATAAACCCATTTACAGCCAATAGGACTACAACCTCCAGGAAATTCAACAAGCTCCCACACACCATTATATCTCATAGATTGCATTTTATCCCTCGTTGCATTCCACCATAGATCAGATTGAGAACTAGAAACAAATTCTTTAAAAGTTATTGGATCAGAATAATGGCTTATGTCATAATCAATCTTATTTAAATATAATTCATAATTAGAAGGAACAATAAACCGTCTTACCCTGGTTGAACTTCTTAATGGAACCTCTACAACTATATTCTGTAATGGCAGAACCTCATTTACTTATATGGGTTCATCTTCTATAACTAAATTAGTTGTATGCGTAGGTTCCAAGGTCTCAGACTGTATGGGTATAGGTATATGAACAATTTCGGTATATTGTCATTGATTTGAGATTTATGTATTATTATCTTTATCAGCTACATCAAATTTCAAGAACTTAGCTGTTTGTGACTCTACAATCCCGAAACCCCATTCTCTACAATAGAATCTATAACATTTAGAATGAATATGGTATCCAATAAAATAGCAACGAGTATATCTGGATTACAACTCACATTTAGTGGGATTATAAATGCGTACCTCTCAAGGACATCCCCAAACATGGAGGTGACTCATGGTAGGTTTCCTACCAGTCCATATTTCGAAAGGAGTTCTAGTACAAACATATTTGGAACTCTATTGAGGATTTATAAGGTTGTTTTAATTGTCTTGATGAGTGGTAAATGTATCACTATTTCCCACTCTTTTGACCTAATATTTTGTATAGATTCTTGAGTTTTGTGAATATTTTGATGTGTTTTGTGTTATCTTGTAGATAAATAAAATTTCAGGACATTCTAGAGGTTATTTGGGGCCAAAACAGTAAAAAAGGACAACAAAGGGAAAAAATGTAATTTGGCGCATCGCACTGCGCTCCACGCGTCGCGACGCCTAACGTGCGCCGGCATGTGCTAACTTGCGCCACTTCATGCTAAAATGCACAGTGCCACGTGTCATAATCTGAGAAGTATGCTAACATGCGCCGAATGCTAAAATGTTCCTGCCATGTTTCAACATCAGATGAGATCTGCTAAAATGCACCGTGCCACGTGTCAGCAACATGCCAAGTCAATGTGCCATGTGTCAACCACATCATCATCAGCCAATCATCGCGTGCCACGTGTCACAATCCTACAGTGCTGACAATCAACATCGCCACGTGTCAGCCACGTCATCGCCACGTCAATGCCATGTCAGTATAATCATTGAGTTGCCGACGCCCTCTACCACGTGTCACCTTATCACCTTATCCATCTGCCAAGTGTCGAACTCTCCACAAGACACGCCGTAAATCGCGCTCGTCGTTACGCGTGAGGAGCTCGCGTCGCTACGCATGGAGCCTATCGACTCCTATAAATTCAGCTCGAAATTTCAGTTTCAGATGTACCTTCCTCTCTGTAATTCTCTGAATAAATAAGGAGTTTGTATCTAGTTTTCTTTAAATTTCAGCTTTGTAATTAATTTTATTTACTTTTTGTAATAGTAATTTACTTTCATTACTTTTTCAGTTTTTACTATTCAGCAATGATGAGGTAACTTCCCCCTGCTAGGGTGAAAGGTAAAACTTTTATTACTGCTATTTAGATTAATCTCCCTTAATTATAATATATTCACTATTTAAAACTTGACTTAACAAGGATACCGCTATATTGGTCGGTTGGTAATTAATTATAAACTGGTTTTAACCTGACTAAGCATGGATACCGCCTGGTTGGTCGGTTGGTAATTACCGCCTATATGGCTTGTTTATGGACAAATAATGATACCGCATTTATGGTCGGTCGGACTTAATTTGACTTAATCAGGTTACCGCCTATATGACTGGTTGGTAATATCACACAAGTTAATATATTATATTAAGGGAGATATTTAAAATAGTAGTGATAAAAGTAGATCCTCTAGCCCTAGTATTTTCTTTTATTGTATTTTTCTTTATTTACTTTCCAGCATTTTACTTTTCAGTATTTTACTTTATGTCTTTTTTTTTTAAGTTTTTACAAGCCCTAGTTTTGTGTCGTAACTAAGTTAGTTATCTGGGGTTGTGATGAATTCCAATATCACCGGTTTATAAGGGGTTATTTTATAATTTGGGTAATGTAAAGGTTTACTTATTAAGTCTTAAGCTTAATGCTTCTTGTTAACTGGCCATTAATAAGATTGATCTGGTAAACTTAAAATAAACTTGACAAATGAATTTTAGGTTTTAGCCTTAGACTTAATAGCCCACGATCTTCCTTGAGGATAAATAACCCTTTAATAGATTTCCTTACAAGATAGACATATACCTGTCGGGCGGGGGTAACCACAATTGGAACTTAACCTTAATGAATTCAGGTAATTTGATTGACATAGACATATGATTTAATCTGATTACACTGGGTATTTGCATCTGACCATCGACAGAGGCTTTTGCAGAATTTTGTGTTCCAGGTTAGTAAACCAATATATTACACAAACATGAAATAACCACTTCATTTTTTAAAAAGATATTGGAAGAAATCACAACCCTAGATAGTTTCTTAAATTTGAATTTTCCTCAATCTAATTTCGCGCTATTTTATTTACTTGTTTTAATTTTTAAAAGTCACTATTTCAATCAAATCAACCAATCCATTAGATACTAGTAATCATTTGGCCTCATAAAATTAATAGCTTAGGTATTAAGTCCTCGTGGGATCGATACTTTTTATACTACTTGAACGATACGTGCGCTTGCGTTATACGAGTGTGATTACTCACCAGTCAAGTTTTTGGCGCCGTTGTCGGGGACTTATTTATCTTTCTCTATTAGTTTTGAAGTTAGATACCTTTACTTGTATCTAATTTTCTATTTGCTTATTATTTCTGTTTTCTTGTGTTTTAGGTTATCAGAAACTACGTGAGATGAACCAGAAGCTTTGAACTCCGACCGCTTGCCCCAGAAATTGAAATAACCATCAGACAGTTGAGAAGGGAAAGGCGAGAAGGCCAAGAAGCTTTAGTCAACATGGAACCAAAACCTTTGGAAGTTTCACCACCAATACCCATTCGAGACAGAACCATTCTGGTGGTCGACGGCTTCATTTCCTGTATTGTACTCCATCTCTTACCAGCAAATGCATATGACATCAAAACATGAATTCATATGATTCAGCAATCAGTTCAGTTTGGGGGGAATGCAACTGAAGACCCTAATGCTCACATCAGCAACTTCCTGGAAGTTTACGGCACTTTCAATTACCACCGAGGAGCTGAAGAAGCAATGAGACTGCGGATTTTCCCATATTCCTTGAAAGACAGAGCTAAAGCCTGACTACATTCACTACCAGCAGGTTCCATCACAACTTGGAACACTCTAGCCACCAAATTCCTTGCAAAGTATTTTCCACCAGCCAGAACAACAAAACTGAGGAATGACATCACATCCTTTGTACAACAAGACTTGGAAAATCTCTACGAAGCTTGGGAAAGGTACAAATATTTGCTCCGGAAATGTCCTCACCATGAGATTCCAAAATGACTTCAAGTCCAAACTTTCTATAATGGACTTTCTGGACTGATGAGAACCACAATTGATGCTGCTGCTGGAGGAGCTTTGATGGCAAAATGAGAAGATCAAGCCCGGGACTTAATTGAATAAATGGCCAACAATAATTCCTTGTGGCCAACAGAAAGGAGCATGATTCAAAGAATTGCTGGAATTTATGAAGTTGGAGCCAACACAACAGTTAATGCCAAGCTAGATCTGATATGCAAATTCATGGAGACTCTCGATATGCAAGGAAATATTGGAGCCACAAGTTCACCATATGGAGGAGCACCAGAACCAAACCAACAAGAAGAGATGATGAATTATGTCAACAATTTCAACAGACAGGGGAACAATCCATATTCCAACCCCTACAACCCATGGTGGAGGAATCATCCCAATTTCTCATGGGACAACAATTCAGGGCAAAAGAACTATCCACCACCCGGATTCCAACAGCAACAGAATAAAAGCCAAGAGCAGGCAAATGAACAGGAATAGCGGAAGTGCTGACTCAGTTAAAAAAATATGATGCTATGTTTCAGAGCCAATCTGCCTCTATTAAAGCAATGGAGAATCAAATTGGACAACTGCCCAATGCCTAGAGTTACAGACCGTCAGGAAATCTTCCCAGCAACACAGAACCGAATCCAATGAACCGATGGAAGGAGCAATGTCAAGCCATTACTTTGAAAAGTGGTACTGTGATCAACAAAGATGTTGGAATCAAGGCATCCATTGAAGAAGTTCCAAAAGATGCAGTTCCAAAGATGGAGGAAAAAGAAGCAAAGGAAAAAGATCAAATCACTCCACCTCCACCTTTTCCTCAGCGTCTTCAGAAAAACAAACTGGACAGACAGTTTGCTCGATTCCTGGAGGTGTTCAAAAAGCTGCATATCAACATTCCATTCGCAGAAGCCTTGGAAGAAATGCCCAGCTACGTCAAATTCATGAAAGACATTCTTTCACGAAAAACAGATATTGGGAGATTACGAGACAATAGCATTGACAGAAGAATGCAACGCCATCATTCAGAGGAAACTTCCCCCAATGTTGAAAGATCCTGGCAGTTTCACTGTCTCATGCACCATTGGAGAACATTATATCGGTAAGGCTTTATGTGACTTAGGTGCAAGTGTTAATTTGATTCCTTTTTCTATTTACAGGAAACTGAAAATTGGAGAAGCAATGCCTACCTCAGTCTCTCTGCAACTTGCTGATAGAACACTCGTATTTCCAAGAGGTGTTGTTGAAGATGTGCTGGTCAAAGTCGACAAACTCATTCTCCCAGCAGATTTCATTGTTCTTGACATGAAAGAAGACAAAGATGTACCTATCAAATACCTTTGAGCATTACTATATAAACACCTTTGAGCAGAATATACAATATGTAATTAAAAAATCTTCATACAAGACGATTCAAAAACTTATCAAATCCTCGTAAGTTTATCACATTTGGGTGAATAAACCACTCAGATTAGTCCATTCCCAACCATATGTCTCATATGTAATATTTCTAAAATTTAACATATAATACATATCTTTGGACATAAGACTACAATAAAAAAAAATCCCTAAATCATGTGAGATCGTCATTACTTAAAAAATTCAGTGAAAATGTCACTTTGGTGGCATCAATTTCACTAAACTTCGTAAGTAATTCTCACATCGGGATACACTTTATATTTTCTTAAAAAATAACCTTAATAATGTAATTTTATTCTTTCTAGACAAAAGGCTTAATTGTCCAAAAAAATTACATTCTTGAATATTGTGACATAATTTATAAGATAAATTAATTCTTTATATTTATCTCTGTGTTACAAATAAATTAATTGCATTGGAATTTTTTTACGAGAGTCAATTAATTCTCTCTAACAAATGATAATTTTTATGCCCATATATAAATAAATCTTAAAGATATAATAAATTATCTCTTAAATTGTCATAAATAATTAATTATGACTTTAATATTGAATTCTTGAATAAAAATGAAGTTAAAATGAAGTAAAGGGATCAAATTATAATAACAAGGGGTCTGCATGCTATTAACCAAGGGCCAAAACATAATAAGCCCAAAAGTGGGGCTTGCGGTCGGTGTAGCAGCCGCACAATATTTTTTTAAGCAGGCGCGTAACAACTCCTCCTCCATCCCCTGGACCCCTGGAATTTCAGTTCCAGCCTTCTGATTTACCAACTTTCAGTATTTTACAAATCCCAAAATTCAATAGATTTAATTAATAATCAATCCAATAAATCTTGTGTGCTTAAAATTAGTTCAATTAACAACAACCATCAACAAATCAATAAATCAAGGTTGTTGACGGCTGATTTTGGTCTCAGGGCAATATGTGAATATCACTCCCGAGGAAATCCTCCTTCAATAGTGAATTTGTTTGGTTATGGGGACCAAAGGCAAATTTAGCAGAAAACAAATAAATACACCAATCAACAAGGGGGTTTAACGTGGTTCGGTGGATTTTGATCCGACCTACGTCCACAGACACAAACAGGATGATATTTTTTTATTACTTAAACACGCTTTTCAGACCTCTTTTTATTTTTTACAAGTTAGAGCTTGATGATTCTGATATTGGTTCTCTTTTTTATTTTCCTCCTTTAAGCATACTATACCCTCCTATTTATAATAGTGCAGAAATCAGATTCCTTCTTTTACAAGGGTTTCCTAGTTGAAACAATTTCCCTTTCCCATAAGGATTCCTAGTCAAAAACTACCTTTACTTCCTTTATCATACTAGGATATTGACTTACTAGTTTACCCCATGAAAGTAGGATAACTTATTATCTTATCTTGTATGGATAGAATGCCTTATCTTCCCGAACATGTCTTGCTCGGTCTTCATGTGGTCGGTCATAATAGTCTTTTGTACTGAGAATGCTGCTGTCGACCTGATAATTGCCCGGTCATCTTGAAATCAAGTGCTCGGTCACTAACCGTAATGTTGCGTCCCCAGTCCGAAGGGCTGACTCGGTGGGACGTACCTCGACCCCGAGCTGAGAAAGGCACTTGGACCTGAGGGAATGTTGCGTCCCCAGTCCGAAGGGCTGACTCGGTGGGACGTACCTCGACCCCGAGCTGAGAAAGGCACTTGGACCTGGGGGAATGTTACGTCCCCAGTCCGAAGGGCTGACTCGGTGGGACGTACCCTGACCCCGAGCTGAGAAAGGCACTTGGACCTGAGGGAATGTTACTTCCCCAGTCCGAAGGGCTGACTCGGTGGGACGTACCCCAACCCCGAGCTGAAACAAACATCGATCTCGGCCGTACAAGAGCAGACCCAAGCCGGAAAGAAAACATCTGACCTCGGCGGAACGAATCCAGCCTTGAGTCGATTAACCAAGCGGCATCAACAGAATGAATCCAGCCCCGAGCCGATTAATCAAGTGGCCTCGGCGGAAAGAATCCTGCCCCGAGCCGATTAATTAAGTGGGACTTATTCAAAAGGGAAGTGAATCAACCTTTTGAAACCCTACCGAATCTGGCACGGGCGTCCCCTTACCAGACCAGTGAAAAATAAAAACAAATCTCTGGAAAATAAAATTAACAGGCGGGGGCGACTTATCGCTTATCCCAAAATAAAACGTTTCACAAATGTAAACAACAGCACGGATGCCTCAAAACAGCGTCCTGTCCGAGGCCTCCAAAACACAACTCTGAATCTTTCAACTCAGTGTCTCGGCGAACCAGGATTTGGATCAGTTGAGCGTTTAAATGGTAAGGGCACATCCTCTATACGCCAGGTCACTGTGGAGCCTGTGTATTGCACGAGGGCTCCTCCTTACCGCGCTGGAGCAGGCAGACGCTATAGGGGCACAATTCATCCCCATGCTGCGCCTCTCTTGGATCCAAATGATGAATGGATCAAAGAGCGTCCAGGATACTAAGGGCACATTCCTCCTTAGGTCCGGCATCACTGGAGCTAGCAATCGTCACGGGGGCCTCATCACTCCTCGTGCTATACTTTCCCACGGATCCATTACATCGGGTAAGTGAGGATCAAAGAGTGTTCGACACATTAAGGGCGTATTCCTCCTAATGTTCGGTAACACTGGAGTAACCAATCGTCACGGGGGTATCATCCCTCCCCGTGCTATGCTTCTCACGGATCCTATGCATCGAGTATGTACCTGAGGACCCCGAGCCAAGAAATATACTTGGTTCTGAGGGAATGTTACGTTCCCAGTCCGAAGGGCTGACTCGGTCGGACGTACCCCGACCCCGAGCTGAAAAAGGCACTTGGACCTGGGGGAATGTTACGTCCCCAGTCTGAAGGGCTGACTCGGTGGGACGTCCCCCGACCCCGAGCTAAAAAGGGCACTTGGACCTGGGGGAATGTTACGTCCCCAGTCCGAAGGGCTGACTCGGTGGGACGTACCCCGACCCCGAGCTGAAAAAGGCACTTGGACCTGGGGGACTGTTACGTCCCCAGTCCGAAGGGCTGACTCGGTGGGACGTCCCCCGACCCCGAGCTGAAAAAGGCACTTGGACCTGGGGGAATGGTACGTCCCCAGTCCGAAGGGCTGACTCGGTGGGACGTCCCCCGACCCCGAGCTGAAAAAGGCACTTGGACCTGGGGGAATGTTACGTCCCCAGTCCGAAGGGCTGACTCGGTGGGACGTCCCCCGACCCCGAGCTAAAAAAGGCACTTGGACCTGGGGGAATGTTACGTCCCCAGTCTGAAGGGCCGACTCGGTGGGACGTCCCCCGACCCCGAGCTAAAAATGGCACTTGGACCTGGGGGAATATTACGTCCCCAGTCCGAAGGGCTGACTCGGTGGGACGTCCCCCGACCCCGAGCTGAAAAAGGCACTTGGACCTGGGGGAATGTTACGTCCCCAGTCCGAAGGGCTGACTCGGTGGGACGTCCCCCGACCCCGAGCTGAAAAAGGCACTTGGACCTGGGGGAATGTTACGTCCCCAGTCCGAAGGGCTGACTCGGTGGGACGTCCCCCGACCCCGAGCTAAAAAAGGCACTTGGACCTGGGGGAATGTTACGTCCCCAGTCCGAAAGGCTGACTCGGAAGTACCCCGACCCCGAGGTGAAAAAGGCACTTGGACCTGGGGGAATGTTACGTCCCCAGTCCGAGGGGCTGACTCGGTGGGACGTCCCCCGACCCCGAGCTAAAAAACTAAGTGTCCTGGGCGGAGCAAAATCCAGCCTCGAGCCGATGGTTGAAGCGGCCTTGGTGCCAACTGTCTTTTGTAGTGGGCGTCGAGTATGTCCCCCATTTTTGTATATGGCTTTCAACTTTGTTTTAAGAAAGCGGATGAAAAAGGTTTTATTCATATTTGGGGACATAATGTCCTCCTTACAGTTCTTCTGCGGGATATTTCGAGAAAAAACTTTATATTTGGCTCATTTGTGGGCATTGTTTGATACCGACCGACCACCTTGTAATCCCGGGGCCTGTTACGTTTCTAGTACGTCTGACTCCCGAGTTTTGTTATAGTTTTTCCCTGACCGATTAGAATCTCTGGTCAGTGCTATTTGTCCTCTGCCTAGTCGCCATAACTTCATGGTCAATGTATTTATTTAAATATCCATTCCTCGTCAGGTCTTCCATCTGTTCCCGCAGATCCTTGCATTCGTCCGTTGAGTGCCCCCTCAGATTATGATGTACGCAGTAAGACTTCTGGTTCCTTTTATCTGAGGGGAATCTCCTAAGGTCGGGTTCTATCAAGATGCCATTTTCCTGTATTTCCATGATGATTCGCCCTGGTGGTTTGCTCAGGGGAATATATGTTTATTCTCGGACTACATGATTCACCTGGGTCGCGACCCCTCCTTCCTGCTCTCTTCGAGGTATCGGTTTGAATTCTTTGGGTTTTGGATTGAATCTTTTGAATTCCTTGTCCGGTCGTCGGGGAGCCTCTGTTCTTGCTGTTCTTTCCCGAATGGCCGTCCCCCTTCGGGAGATCTTTTCTTCGCTTTCTACCAAGACAAACTTCCGGGCTACCTCTATGGCGGTGGCATAATCCGGCGTGTCCTGGATTCTCAGATAAGTCCATAGCCTCCCGACTTTTAGGGCTCCCTTTAAGATTTCTAGGGCTTCTAGGGACTCATATCCTCCGACTTCCAGTACCATGTTGTGGTATCTTTCAATAAAATTTTTCAGGGGCTCGTCATCCCATTGCTTCATAAGTCTTAATTCTCCAATAGTCTTTTTGGGAACGCAGACCCCTTTAAAGTGTCGAATGAACGACTTCTTAAGTTGTGTGAAGCCTCCGATGCTCCCCGGAGCCAGACTTCTGTACCATAGGATGGCGGGTCCACCTAAAGTTAGGGGGAACACTTTGCAGATGGCATCTCCTACTACTCTCTGGACTTCCATCAACAAGACAAAGCTTTCGATGTGTGATTTCGGGTCAGAGTGGCCTTTGTAGGGTGCCATGGTCGCCATGCTGAATCGCTCTAGGAATTTTGCCGACCTTATTTTTTCCGCGAGGGGAGATTCCTCCTCACCATCCCGGGCATCCCCTGCATCGGTCCTGAGGCCTACTCCTCACTTGGTCATTTCCTTTTTTAACCAATATTTTATTTCGCTGCTTGCGCCGCCATGTCGTATCATGTGCCCCTCCGTGTGTCTATTGCCCCGGGTGCAGCGTTCCTCATCCCTTGGAATATCCCGCACACTTTCGCTATGCTCCATGTCCTCTTTTCTGAAGTCGTAGAGACTGTCATAGGAGGGATCCGGTGATGGTCTTCCCTCTTCTTCTTCATCCCACGTGTTCTCTGTTTGCGAATCTTTTTCTACAACTACGGATTTTATCCCATAGGGGCCCCTCCTCCTGGGTCTATCGTCTTCACTTGTGTCTATCACCATTTTCCCTTCTGCTCTTTCACTTTTTCTTCGACTGGTTCCGATGTCTGGTCTCTCGTTGTTCGTTCCCTCCATTCTCTCCAACCGATCCATCATGGATTTCATGCTTTCTTCCATATTTTTCATCCAGTCTGTTGCTGGACTCCCTGAAGATTGATGATTCCCGCCTTCTGCCATTGTCTTACTACGCGAACCGCTTTTTGTTGAGATCCCCACAGACGGCGCCAACTGTTGACGGCTGATTTTGGTCTCAGGGCAATATGGGAATATCACTCCCGAGGAAATCCTCATTCAATAGTGAATTTGTTTGGTTATGGGGGACCAAAGGCAAATTTAGCAAAAAACAGATAAATACGCCAATTGACAAGTAGATTTAACGTGGTTTGGCGGATATTGGTCCGACCTACGTCCACAGGCACAAAAAGGATGATACTTTTATTACTCAAACACGCTTCTCAGCTATACTTCTTGTTTTTTACAAGTCTGATGGTAATGATTCTGATGATGATTCTTAATTCTCTCCCCTTATTCTCCTCTTATTCTCTCCTCTTAAGCATACTCTACCCTCCTATTTATAATAGTGCAGAAATCAGATTCCTTCTTTTACAAGGGTTTCCTAGTTGAAATAATTTCTCTTTCCCATAAGGATTCCTAGTCAAAAACTACCTTTACTTCCTTTATCATACTAGGACATTGACTTACTAGTTTACCCCATGAAAGTAGGATAACTTATTATCTTATCTTGTATGAATAGAATGCCTTATCTTCCCGAACATGTCTTGCTCGGTCTTCATGTGGTCGGTCATAATAGTCTTTTGTACTGAGAATGCTGCTGTCGACCTGATAATTGCCCGGTCATCTTGAACTCAAGTGCTCGGTCACTAACCGTAAAGTTCCTGGCCCCTTACTGTTGACTCTTTAGTGGTCGGGTCGGCATTAATAATCTTGACTGAGAAGTGAATTACCTTTTTTACCCCTGTCGTGCTGCTTAAATAATATAGTGCCTGAAAACACCATCAACAAAGGTAATTATGGATTCAACAAAAAATCATCCAAAAAATTCATCAGATTTTTTCTTAATTTTATAAAAAAATCCATTGATTCTAAAATTGTATTCCTACTCTCTCATACCGAATTTGTTTTCCACATAATGTTTATCACAAAAATTTAGAATACAAATAAAGAATTATTTAGATGATTCAAAGAACGAACCCGATTTAAAGTCCATAAATACAACGAAAAAATTGATAAATTTGTGTATTATTTATACTGTGTAAATCACCTCTTCTTCCATCTTTTTTATGGTAAAAAATTTACTCTCTTTATTAAACTACCTTATTAAGCCTTTTAATTTTTTTTTTATGAAAACTTATGCTTTCTCTCTCTCCCTCACTTTTCTCTCGTAAACAACCCCCCTCTTTATTGCATTCCTTAATAGTCTTTTTATAGTAAATTATTCCCCCCTCTTGTCTCCTTGTAATTTTACTCTTCCCTTTGTAATTTATTACTCCCCAATTATTATACATAGCAAAAATTCTATATTTATATATATTAATTTAAAATAATTATATACTAATTATAACTCCCTTTGCCATTTTATTAATTATATTTTTTATTTTATAATTTTTTGATTTTTGTTAATAAATATTACAAATTATGTATTTATTCATTTAATTTTTTTGATTCATTTTTAATTTAATTAACACTACTTATGTATACAAAAATATAATTTTACCAAATAAAATTTAATATATATATTTTGATTCAATACATACGAATATTTTTATAATACATAAGTAGTGTTAAATAAATTAAAAAAGAATCACAAAAATTAAATGAATAAATGAACACAAAATAAATAACAATAAATATGAAATTTGTAATATTTATTAAACAAATAAAAAAATATATATATATAAAGAGCAAAAAAATATAAATTTAAAAAAATTATAAAATTTAAAATATAATTAATAAAATAAAATAAATATATATATATAGAGCGCATTTTAAGAAATTTAGAGGAGACAAAGAGAGAAGAATCGCATTGGAGGGGGAATATCAATCCTCCTTTTTATATCATCATTTCAATAACTGATGATGACTCCTATTGTTCATGTGAATAAACATTACAAAAATATTCATTCATGTAAACAATAATTAAGTAGAAAGAGAGGTCAATAATTAGGCCAATAATCCGGGAAGAGAGAGAAGTTTATTTCTAATAAACAAAGGCAGTTTATAGAAGAAACCATTATAGGGAAGTTTATAGAGTAACTTATTATAAAGAAGTGAGAGTGAGATCTTATCTCATTAATTTATGGAATATAATAAACTCAGTCATCAAAAATTCGTAGTCTCTTCAAAGCCCACTCTCCAACACACTTTAATAGATACGAGAATTGAGTTTCATAATTTCTATTATAAATAATTATCTTATCCTTTTATTAAAATATATCTCACAATTAATAGTTTTCTACAATATTTTTAAAATATCACAAAATATTATAATAGGCTTGGCAGTTGGCACCAGTAGGAATACTCCATCTCATTATCTTTGGTGATTTTGATTCCCTCAAACGTTGAAAGTCAAAAATGGTGTCCTATTTCTGCTCTCCGGATGCATCTTCCCGTAAATATGGGTCATATATTACGAGTCCCATGGCTTAACGTTGGATTTTGTTTTGCTCTGTTAACGTTTATTTATTAAAATTTATATAGGGGAGGAGCATACTTTTTCGCTCCTTAATTTTTTTTATAATCATTTTTAAATCCTTAATTTTATTTATAATTATTTATTAGGTCATGCTATTTAGGGTTGGTAAAAAATTCTAAAACCTTGGCAAAATTCGGATTCCATACTGAATAATACAATATTTCAGACGAAAAATTATCTCGATTAAAAACTTTTATCGTAATTTGGAATGATTTTTCATTTCGATTCAAAAAATTGGTCGATATTCTAGATGTGATGAGACGAGATAGGGATCTCGTTCCTTGATTGCCATTCCTATTATTGTAATAATATTAACTAAAAATAATGTAACACTTATTATTAGAATAGTGGGACCTCATGTGTAATTATGAAAAAAATTAAAAACTTAATTATAAAAAAAAAAAAGTTAAGACTTAATTATACAATTAACAATAGATTTATTAAAATTTACTAGTACCAACAAGGTATGTAAAATATTTAATTATTTAATAATACTTTTCTGATGGCGTGTTGGTCCATTGACTTGGAGCTTGAAATGCAATCCATTGTCTTAATCCATTATATTATAGGCATCTCTCTCAATATATATCTCAATCTTGGATGCTTTTTGTGTATATATTTTTAATTAACGCTTATTTTTCACTCAATTATATAATTTAAATGAATTCAATAGATAATATACTTTCAAACGCAGCTTAAGTTTGGACAAGACTATTAATATCCGATATGGAATGCTCACCTGAGGATTTTTTTTTTTAAAATTATGATTGATAATTATTTAATTATATATATATATAAATTGAATTTTAATCGTACATTAATATTTTTATTAAAATAAATATGACAAGATATTATTTAAAATTTTACATAACTCAACTCGATAAAGGATCTAAATTCATTAAGATGAACCACTCCAAGATCCCACGAACAAATAAAATTTGAATATTGCTTGTATCAATTTGCCAATAATTTCAAAGATTGTTGCCACCATTTTCAAAAAGGAGATCACCACCTTTTGACAATGGTGCAAATCACCAAAATATCTTTAAGTGCATTAATTGAGTGGTTGTAATAGTGAGCTTGAGTTTCACTATAAATTGAGAGCTGACCGGCGTAATCACACGCGTATAACGCAAGCGCACATATCGTTCAAGTAGTATAAAAAGTATCGATCCCACGAGGACTTAAAACATTTTGTTATCAATTTATGATGTTAAATGTTTACAAGTATCTAATGGATTGATTGTTTGATTGGGTGGTGACTTTAAAATTAAAACAAGTAAATAAAATTGCTTGAAAATAGATTGAAGAAAATTCAAATTTATAAAACTATCCAGGGTTGTAAATCCTTCCAATATCTTTTTAAATGATAAATTGGTTATTTTACGTTTGTGTAATATATTGGTTTATAAACCTGGAACACGAAATTATGTAAAAGCCTCTTCTGATGGTCAAATACAAATACCCAGTATAACCCAATTAATCATATTCCTATGTTAACCAAGTTATCTGAATTCATTAAGATTAAGTTCCAATTATGGCTACCCAGCCCGACATGTATATTCCTATCATATAAGGAAATCTATTAAAAAGGTTATCTTTCCTCAAGGAAAATCGTGGGCTATTGAGTCTAAGGTCTTTAACCTAAAATCTATTTTCCAAGTTCATTTTAAGTTTACCAGTTCAATTTTATTAATGGCCAGTTAATAAAAAATATTAGGATTAAGGCTCAATAAATAAACTTTTATATTACACAAACTGTAATTTAACCTCATCTAAACCGGTGATATTGGATTTCATCACAACCCCAGATAACTGGCTTAGTTACGACACATATTTATGGGTAGTAAAAACTTAAATAAAAGAAAATACATAAAGTAAATGTTGGAAATTAAATACTGAAAAGTAAATGATGGAAATTAAATTACTGGAAAGTAAATTACTGGAAAGTAAATGCTGAAAGTAAATAAAGTAAAAGTACAATAAAGAAAATGCTGAGGTAAAAGGATCCACTTTTATTACTACTATTTTAGATGTCTCCCTTAATATAATATATTAACTTTGCGTGATAATTACCAACCAGCCATATAGGCGGTATCTTGATTAAGTCAAATTAATAATTAATTACCAACTGACCAACCAGGCGGTATTCGTGCTTAGTCAGGTTAAAACCAATTTATAATTAATTACCAACCGACCAATATGACGGTATCCTCGTTAAGTCAGATTTTAAATAGTTATTATATTATAATTATGGGAGATTAATCTAAATAGCAATAATAAAAGCATTACATTTTACCCCAGCAATGGGGAGTTAGCTCCTCATTGCTTGAAAAGTAAGACCTGAAAAAGTAAAGAAATGAAAGTACTGCGCGTAAAAATAAATTGCGGAAAGTAAAAACTGAAAAGTAAAGAAAAGAAAGTGCGAAAGCGAAAATTAATTACTGAAAGCTGTAAATAAACAAACAAGATACAATCTTCTTAGTTATTCTTAAGGAATTTCAAAGAAGAAAGTATCAATCTACAAATGAAATGGCTTGGTATTTATAGGCAAAATTTTGCCTCTATCAAATCATCCACCAAATGCTCCACCAAATCCTCCACTAATTGCTCCACCAAATCCATTATTAATTTCTATCATGTTTGCTGGGAGCTTGACTATTTTTATTATTTATTTATTTATTTTTTGCTTTGAAAATGACTTTAATAATTACAATAACACACTTCCGGATGTTTCATCCATTTCGGTCATGAAATATTCTGAATTCGAAATTATTTTATTCTTCAGAGTTGTAGATATTTGAGTCTTCTTTAATCTGGAACTTGAATCAGCTCAATCCGATATCAGACTAACAAGTTATGCCCAAAATATGATAGTTGCACAAAACTGGAATTTCTGAAACTGCAATTCGTTAGAACGCCATTTCAAGTTTCCAATCTCCAAAAATAATATGTCAAGTCCAATTTTTGCCCTTATTTGACCCACATTTCGTCCTAAATGATTTCATTGAGTCCTAATATTATTTTATCTGCAAAATAAACTAAAACACATCAAAACGTTCATCAAACCCGAGAAACTAAACAAAATATTAAGTAAAATAAGCGGTAAATATTGATATATTTTCTGCTCATCAAGAGCTCAAACTGTTGGGTCTCTAAGATCATCCCAAGAACATATAAGCATGAAACAAGTGTGAATACTCAAAGGAATATAGCGGAAATATACTCACATTATTCGGTTGGATGGATGTGTAGACAACAAAATTTTGCTTCATTTGAAGTTGCTCCAAGCTCCTCTTTGATTGTATGTATGAGCTCCAAGCCTCCAAGTTTGATTCCAAACTCTTGGGAAAGGTTTCCCTATCACCTTTGAATGGTTTTTGATGTGCTAGCAATGGAGATTTTTGCAATAAAATCCCCAAGTCTTCTTTGTTGTTCACAGAAAAACAAAGAAAATGAGATGAGAGAATTCAGTGGAGAGAGAGAGAGAGAGGAAGTGAGTTGTATATAGTATTTTTGATTTTCCAAAAACCAAAAAATGATATACCAAATGTGTTGAGAGCAAAAATTCATTTAATGCTCTCAACCACCTCTATCACCAAAAAGTGACCTGACTCACATCACAAAAGTTGATGTGACTTCCATCATAAAAGTGACTAATGATGTGACTTTATGTGGGCCCCACTTGATTCAAAATCCGAGTGGGCCCGTAAACACATCTCGGGTTCGGGTTCGTTAATTCCAAATTAACGAATTTTCCGTTGCGACTTAATTAAATCAAATTTAATTAAATAATTATGCCTAGCAAAATTACTTATTAAAGTCGCTCGCGAATTAATTCTAAACTAATTCTTTCGCCCGAATTAAAATCCAATTTCATTTCTGTTATAAAATCTAATTTCATTTAATATATCAAATATATTATTTTATCGATTAATTCCAAATTAATCGTTCTCTCTCTATTAATTGAATTTTATCCCAGATAAAATCTTACCGTAATTAATCCTAGATTAATTTTCTCTCTCCTAATTAATCCCAGATTAATTATGTTCGAGTCATACGTCATCGGTGAATCTTCGGGAAGCGACCCATGAGATCCCTGGATATGTTGGCAGTAAATCCGATCGTCGGACTATCCGAACACGTGCGTACCTTGTACCACGTTCTTATCGATTTACGAGACATGGTTGGCTTCTAGCAAAGCGTCGTGTCTGCCCAATTCTCCAGAAATATTCTTTAAGGAATATATAATCTATAACAGGCGTAGTATACGTAGTATTACGTATTGCGATCCAGTATCAGATGTCACATGCAAGGCCTGAGGCTGGAATAATGTATGCCCCGTACTAAGCATATATCGGATCACAAGCAACTAGTTTCTATAATCGGATAATCATGACCTTGTCATATTATCCCGATAGTTGCAACATAATAGAGAACTAGTTCTGTATCCCTGCGTGATCATCATCTCCGTATGACTGAAGTGATACTTCCGTCTTGACATCACACCCAATACACTATGATTCTCAATAAACCTAGAAGAGACGTACACAGAACTTGTTAAAGTCTCGGACGACCAAAACCAAAGCATATTGATTGTCGCAAGTATTAGCGATGCAAGTCTCAGGTTAAGACCAAATACACCTACCCTGAATCGGATTCCCAGAGACACATAGTCATACTACCAATTGGATTCCGAGGGGTTTATCCAGAGCGAAGCTGTTTCCGTACCATCGGCAAACACAACCTCCTATCACACTTGCATAAGTATCCAATACTTAAATATATGAGAACTATGTTGTTACGCTTCCATAACATGCACAAGTGTAATACTAGTCTATTCCGCATTATCGATGTCCAGTCTCGATAATACTACAACTAGGGATATTTAATGATTAAACCTTCGTGGATTAATATTGTCTCATAACTTATTAATCTGGTACTAATCATATGGACTTTTATCATTTATATATCTTGGTAATCTAATTACAAATGATAAAAGAGCAATTTCATTTGTCACATAGTTTATTTGTACAACAACATCATGTTCTGTACAAATAGTGATGATATGGGTCATAATTGTCCAACAATCTCCCACTTGGCCTATAGCCAATCACTCAAGTGTCCTACACCTGAACTATGTACTGGTCGCTCAAACTTCAGCTGAGAAATAGCTTTCGTCAGCGGATTTCCCTTGTTATCATCTGATGCGTTTTTATTCGATCATCACATCGCCACGATGTATGATTCGACGAATCAGATGAAATATTCGAAGTATATATTAGGATCGTTGATGAGACCATAATTCTTTAGCCTGTGCTGTAGCCCAGCTCAGCTGCTGACAGAACTATACCTAATCCAATTAGGATTATATAGATCCAAAATTGCTTCTTTTGCTGCCTCAGCTACAACAATATTCTGCTTTTGTTATTTATTCGACAACAGTATCTTGCTTGGAAGATTTCCAGCTCACTGTTCCGTTATTCAAACTATGTAGTACCCTTATTGCGACTTACAGTTGTTTTTATCGGTTTGGAAACTTGTAACGGTGAACCCAGTAACTTCAAGTTCTCCTTCTCCATGAATTAAGAAAGCATCCTTAGTTCGTCTAAGATACTTAAGGATGTTCTTAATATCAATCCAGTGACCATCACCTGGATTGCCCTGATTGTGACCCCATATGCTCAAAGCATATGAGACACCAAGTCGCATACATATTTTTAATGTACGAGTTCTCGGAGAGGGTCAACAACTTTTAGATCTATCCTAATAGATCCTTATTCCTAGAATAAAGGTTGCATCTCCCAAGTATTCCATGGAGAATTTTAATGAAAGCCAATCTGTCACCGATTGTATTATGGGAATGTCATTTCCAAGAAATGATATGTCATCATTATATATGACAATCATTGTTAGTGCGCTCCCACTAACCTTCTTATATACACAAGAATCTTTACCGTTTTGAATGAAACCATATACCATTATCATCTTATCAAAATGTTAGTTCCAAGAACACAATGCTTGCTTCAATCCATAAATGGATCGATTTAACTTGCAAACCTTGTTTGCTTGTTTTGATACGACAAAACCGTCAGGATGTTTTAAACATCCTCCAAAAGGTTTCCGTTAAGGAAAGTGATTTTGACGTCCATCTGACATATTTCATAAACGAAATATGCAGTTATAGCAAGCATTATCCGAATGGATTTAATCATGGCAACATGTGAAAAAGTTTCGTCATAGTCGACACTATGTTGTTGACGATACCCTTTCTGTACAAGCCTAGCTATGTGCATTTCATATTTCCATCCATGTATGTCTTCCTTGAAGACTCATATAGTACCAATAGGCACAATTCCTTCTGGTACATCAAACAATGTCCAAACTTAGTTGGTATACATGGAATCCATTTCGAACTTCATGGCACTTTGCCATAAAAAGAGTCGATACCTTGTATCACTTCCTCATACGTAGCTGGTTCGTCTTCCTCAATAAGATTGACATCTTTATGAGGTGAGATCAGAAACTCATACCTCCCAGGTTGATTTCTAACTCTCTCCGACTTACGCGGTTCTTGTGTATTCGAAGATTGTGGTACAGTTTCATTCTTGATGAACTGTTTGTGTTCCGTTAAGGAATCGGTGCCTGGAACAGTATTACTCCGATTTTCATCGAGTTTTACTTTCCTCCCACTTACCACTGCATATTGGTATTCCTCTTAGTAAAACTGCATGGAGAGCAACAATTACATTGTTCTCTTGTGAGTTGTATAAGTACTATACTTTGGTTTCCCTAGGACAATCCACAAATTAGGCACTTATCTGATTTGGGTTCTAGTTTGGTATCATCCAAACATATGCCCAACATTCCCAAATCATCAGGAGTGAGAAACCCAGTTTCTTTCTTATTCATATCTAATATGAAGTTTGTCTAACAGATTTTCATGGAACCTTATTCAAAATAAATATTGCACTGTTAAATGCGTATCCTCAGAAGGAAATTGGTAGCTCAGAGCGACTCATCATTAACCTTACTATGTCCAACAAAGTTCAGTTTCTCTGTTCAGAAACACCGTAAAATTGAGGTGTTCCGGGAGGAGTCCACTATGAAAGAATACCATACTCTTTCATATATAGTCAAAAACTTATTACTTAAGTATTTCCATCACGGTCCAATCATGATGTTTTAATACTTTTGCCTGTCTGTTTTTATATTTCGTGTCGAAACTATTTGAATTACTCAAAAGTTTCTGACTTGTGTTTCATAAGATACACATAACTGTAATGCGATGCCACATCCGTAAAGGTTACGAAGTATTCATATCCACCTCTAGCCTAGCTAGACATGGGCTCACTTATGTCACTATGAACGAGGGCTAACAGATCGGTGGCACTTGCACTTTTATCTAGTATAAAAGGTGTTCTAGGCATTTTGCCTAATAAACTAGATTCATAGACATCATTTGAATTAGAATCAAATCCGTCATAGTATCCACTCTTCGAAAGTGTGGATATACGAATCTTGTTAATGTGTCATAGACAAAAATGCGACAAATAAGTCTCAACAGATTTATTCAGTTTGAGCTTTTGTTTGTCATATTATATGTTTGAGATTCATTTATATTCTAAATATAAATACTGTATTCACATCTAATGTGTTTATCTTAATATCATCTTTATAAACAAAACATTTAGTGTTCTAGAATATAAAGGTATACCCGCAACGTGATATACTTGATATAGAGATAATGTTTTTAGTCAAACTAGGTATATTATAACAGTTTCCTAATTCAAGTACATGCCCCAAGGGCAGTTCCAAAACTTAGGTTTCTACGGTTAAAACAGCGACTTTCTTCATGTTTCTGACTAGCAGGTCAATCTCACATGAAGTCAGTATCCTGCTAATCTGCAGATCCCGCACATCAGTACATATATTTATGTAGCACATCCAGTATATAAAATCCAATTTTAAAACCAGCAGTGGACATGTTTATAACAAACATACCTGAAGCCGGACCCTTGTCTGTCTTCACTTCCTTCATGTCTGCCTTGTCCATACGACAGTCACTCTTCCAGTGATCCCGTTTGCCACAGTTTAGGCAGACATCTTGGGATATGTCATTTGTCTTCCTAGAAGACTGTGACGATTTTGCCTTTGCCCTTTTTCTCATATCCCTAGAAGCCTTCGGCCAAGCCTTGATCTTCTGGGATGTTGAAGTAAGATGTGTTGGAGTTATACGGACCCGAGGATCGATTATAAAGCATAAAACATACATGTGAATACACGAGGGAAGTTGTGGAATACTTACATCGAGCGGTTGAGCGATGCGGTGGACAACAAAAATTTATTTCTGCCCTCTGTCAAGCTCGGCAAACTCACTGGTTTGGGCTCCTTCAATTCGGCTTTGGTCTTCCATGAAAGCTCCAAGCTTTGTGATGAAATCCCATGCTCATGAGTGGGTTTCCCTATCACTTTTGTATGTCTTTTATTGTGTGCTAGCACCTTGGAATTTTGCCACAAAATTCATTTTTTTTCCTTCTCCAAACTCTCGGCAGTGAGCTGAGAAAAAACAGAAGAAAAATAGCCCAAATGGGCGTGAGAGAGAGAGAGGTGAAAGAAAGAGAGAGAGAGTTTTCTTTGGTTGGATGAATTTTTGTGTATCTAATACACCTTTTTGATTTTCAAAAAATCAAAAATTCATTTACCAAAAGTCAAGCCTTAAATGCTTGCCAACTACCACCATCAATCACAATGACAAGTTGTCAAATCACTCAAAGTGACTAGACATCACATCAATCGATTGACGAATGATTTGACGCTTGATTTGAATTGTGTGCCGCACTCGAATTCGAAATGTGAATGCGCTCGCAAACAATCCCGGGCTCGGGTTCGCTAATTCCAAATTAACGAATTTTCCGTTGCGACGTAATTAAATGATTATTCCTAGCGAAATCACTATTCACGTCGCTAACGAGTTAATTCTAAATTAACTCGTTCGCCCGAATTAAAATCTAATTTTAATTCTGCGTCGAAATCCAATTTCGTATAATATATCAAATATATTATTTTAATCGATTAATTCCAAAATAATCGTTATCTCTCTTTTAATAATATTTTATCCCAGATAAAATATCTCCGCAATTAATCCCAGATTAATTTTCTCTCTCATCATTAATTAATCCCAGATTAATAAAGTGCGAGTCATATGTCATCGGTGAATCTTCGGGAAACGACCCATGAGATCCCCAGATATGTTGGCAGTAAATTCGGTCGTCGGACTATTCGAACACGTAAGTACCTAGTACTACGTTTCTACCGATTTACAAGACAAGGTTGGCTTCTAGCAAAGCGCCATGCCTACCCAATTCTCCAGAAACATGCTTACAGGAAAATCGATCTATATCAGGCGTAGTATACGTAGTATTACGTATTTCGATCCAGTATCGGATGATCACATGCAAGGCCTGGGGCTGGTACAGTGTCTACCCCGTACGAAGCATATAACGGATCACTAGCAACTAGTCTCTTTATTATCGGATAATCATGACCAAGTCATATTATCCCGATGGTTGCAACCCTTTAGAGAACCAGTTCTATATCCCTGCGCGATCATCATCTCCATATGATTGGAGTGATACTTCCGTCTTGACATCACACCCAACACACTACGATTCTCAATATACCCAGCAGAGGCGTACACAGAACCGATTAAAGCCCTGGACGACCAAAACCAAAGTATATTGATTGTCGCAAGTATTAGCGGTGCAAGTCTCAAGTTAAGACGAAATACACCTACCCTGATTTCGGACTTCCATAGACACATAGTCATACTACCAATTGAATTCCGAGGGGTCTATCCAGAGCGAAGCTGTTTCCCGTACCATCGGTTAAACACAATCTCCTATTACACTTGCATGAGTATCCTATACCCAAATATATGAGAACTATGACGTTATGCCCTCACAACGCGCACAAGTGTAATACTAGTCTTTTACGCATTATCGATGTCCAATCTCGATAATACTCTGACTAGGGATATTTAATGATTTATCCTTCGTGGATTGATAATGTCTCATATCTTCTCAATCCAGGAACAAATCACAGGGACCCCTATCATTTATACATCATGGTGATCTAATCACAAATGATAAGAGAGCAATCTCCTTTGTCACATAGTTAATTTGTACAACAACACCATGATCTGTACAAATAGTGACGCTATGGGTCATAACTGTCTAACAAGATGCGCATTGTGCTTGTTGCCTTTTTGCAAGCTCTGACTATGTCTCATTGAGCATAGCCATTAACTCTCCAAGAGTTTTCTTTTGCAATTAGTACTTCTAAGATCTAAGAATAGATCTATGAAGATCCTTCAATTTCAATATCATACTATAAGGATCTAATCCTTAGTTCTAACGAAGAAATTAAGGAGTCATTGCGGCAAGCATAACGGATTGAGCACTAAAGTTATCATCACCATGAGTCTTCCAAAGCTCATGCTCCACTATTTGCTCAACTCCGGGCTCAGGCCCAAGATGTCACTCTATCAAATAAAGTAACTTTTTGGCTCCCAAGACTATCCTGAGGTTCTATTCCCAATTTGAAATTTTAAGCCGCTTAAAAATATTTTCACCCAGGATTGTTTTAAATGCTAATCTTTCAGTTATCTTGATTCCAATAGTCCAACTATCCAATCAACGATTTTGGGTACAATCGAATATAATGATTACTATAGTCTAACTATATAATCAACTACTATTTGATTGGTTAAATTAAATATATTTGATTACTATAATCCAATTATATAATCAACTATAAATGAAGTAGTTTGAATACAGTCCATCTGTTAAATTAAAACAACAATTGAATATTAGTCCAACTAATATATATAAATTTTTAATGACGAAGAATAAAATGAGCGCGTATTGACAAGTATCTAAACGAAATTGCAAATTTAATACTTGCCTCCCAATATTTTTCGACGAGCCTCTAACCCTCTGTGGAGTACTCGGGAAACCTAGTTTCCTAGTGGGTTATGATCCCGTTAAATAACACACAACCTTGACTTTGGCCAACAAGCTGTATGATATTTAACCAGGTAGATCTCTAAGATCAATTGTATCTCATCCAATTCCTAGATACAGTAGGTGGACCTCCAAGTCCGAAACATATATACAATATATATGCCAATATATCCAATATATTTTCCTAACCATTTTCCTCTGAATCAACTAAGCCTTGGCTTTGGCACAACAAGCTTAATGATTCCAGTTAATGGGGACCCATTGACTTTGGAAAGCTTCGTAATCTATGTCGATGAACAAGAAGTGATCTTGACTTTGGCCAACAAATCACAACTTAGGCAAGACATACGATATGGAACAAAGCCTTCATGATTCAAACACATCCGCGATGGACAAATGTCTTGACTTTGGCCAACAAACCAATGTCAATCTTGGATCTTGAGAATGAATCATTCAATGGAAGGAGAACGCTTAATATTTGTTGAGGGTTTTTCGCGTAATTAACAACCAATTAATTATCTTTGATTAGGTCTCATCATACACCCTTAAGCATGCATTCTAAAAGCATAATAAGGCACGATAAATAAAATTATTATTGATATGCGGATGGATATCTCACAAATTGTTCCTAGAACAAATCACTCTATTTCCTCTCCCCGGCTAGCACTATTCTACCTTCTACCCAATTACATAATGCAATAAAGAAACCTCATTATTATTGAGGGGAATTGGTGAGAAGAAAATTACAAAGAGTCGAGAGATAAAGGCTGGACACGCAGGTCCAATTTAATAAATTCTAAATTTATTACAATAATTTCCAAAATTGCCCTCACCCATCTAATATCCATCTGATATACATTATTCATACAATACATCCATGTATTCACACAAAGCATGTTATTCAATCAATCTAATCCAATTAATTAATCTTTGAATTAAGTGATCATCCAATGTTCAAACAACGATTTGATTTGCGCGAGTCCAACTCGTTTAAGAATAAGTACTCCAAGTGCGTATTCTTGAATTATATCGAACTATAATTTTAAATCAAATTAAATTTGTATTCAATACTAATTCTTTATTTAATTCCAAATTAAATAATTACACTTTTAATGTGCCTTTGCGACTTAGATTCTAAATCTAATCTAAATGGGTCTCAAAGCCCAATTAACATCCAATGTCAATTTAATTAAAGTCCAATGGGCTTTCAATTAATTTCTTAAGGCATGGACTTTGGCAACCAAAGCCCAATAAGGAATCACCCTTTGCCATAAAATTAATTTTGGCCCATTAGGCCCAATTAATTATTTAAAGGCCCATTTATTATATTTGGACTTAATTGAATGGTTTTAGGCCCAATTTGGATCCAATCCAATTGTCCTAAACCAACTTGGCACAACCAAGCCCATTAGGCCCAAATACAATATTTTTAGCCCAATTCCAAATTAAGCCTAATTAATTAAATTCTAATATTCCAAATACCACAATTTATTTAATTAAAGTGTATAGCCATAATTAATTATTCAAATTAACATTTCCAAAATACCAATTTACATAATTAATCATGTTTTATCATATTCAATTCATGTCCAACACAATTGAAACAAAATCAAGTCATTACATGCTCTTGATGCTCACGACAATATGGATATTTTTTCATTAATTTTGATTTCAATCCAATTAAATCACAAATCAATATATCCAAGCATTTTAAACACATCCAATGGTCTAAAAAACAAAAATCACCATGACATATAAATGTCCATATATTCGGCCAAGCCCTCAAATTTGGGGAAAAATAATCCAATCAATTTTTCATAAAATTGATCATGCATAACTCTTAGTTATCATTATCTAAGCATACTCAAACAAACAATTTGATCAAATCATGCTCAAATCAAAAATACCCAAATTTAGATTAAGAACCCTAATTTAATTTCATGCTTAAATAGACTCATGATACCATTGTTGGATCTCTAAGATCATTCCCAAGAACATATAAGCATGAAACATGTGTGAATACTCAAAGGAATATAGCGGAAATATACTCACATTGTTCGGTTGGATGGATGTGTAGACAACAAATTTTTTGCTTCCTTTGAAGTTGCTCCAAGCTTCTCTTTGATTGTATGTATGAGCTCCAAGCCTCCAAGTTTGATTCCAAACTCTTGGGAAAGGTTTCCCTATCACCTTTGTATGATCTTTGATGTGCTAGCAATGGAGATTTTTGCAACAAAATCCCCAAGTCTTCTTTGTTGTTCATGGAAAAACAAAGAAAATGAGAGGAGAGAATTCGGTGGACAGAGAGAGAGAGAGGAAGTGAGTTGTATGTAGTATTTTTGATATTCCAAAAACCAAAAAATGATATACCAAATGTGTTGAGAGCAAAAATTCATTTAATGCTCTCAACCACCTCCATCACCAAAAAGTGACTTGACTCACATCACAAAAGTTGATGTGACTTCCATCACAAAAGTGACTAATGATGTGACTTTATGTGGGCCCCACTTGATTCAAAATCCGAGTGGGCCCGCAAACACATCCCGGGCTCAGGTTCGTTAATTCCGAATTAATAAATTTTCCTTGCGACTTAATTAAATCAAATTTAATTAAATAATTATGCCTAGCAAAATTACTTATTAAAGTCGCTCGTGAATTAATTCTAAACTAATTCGTTCGCCCGAATTAAAATCCAATTTCAATTCCGTTATGAAATCTAATTTCATTTAATATATCGAATATATTATTTTATCGATTAATTCCAAATTAATCGTTCTCTCTCTATTAATTGAATTTTATCCCAGATAAAATCTTGCCGTAATTAATCCTAGATTAATTTTCTCTTTCTTCTAATTAATCCCAGATTAATTATGTTCGAGTCATACGTCATCGGTGAATTCGGGAAGCGACCCATGAGATCCCTGGATATGTTGGCAGTAAATCCGGTCATCGGATTATCCGAACACGTGCGTACCTTGTACCATGTTCTTACTGATTTACGAGACATGGTTGGCTTCTAGCAAAGCGCCGTGCCTACCAAATTCTCCAGAAATATTCTTTAAGGAATATATAATCTATAACAAGTGTAATATATATAGTATTGCGTATTGCGATCCAGTATCAGATGTCACATGCAAAGCCTGGGGCTGGAATAGTGTCTGCCCCGTACGAAACATATATCGGATCACAAGCAACTAGTTTCTATATCAGATAATCATTACCTTGTCATATTATCTCGATAGTTGTAACATAATAGAGAACCAGTTATGTATCCCTGCATGACCATCATCTCCATATGACTAAAGTGATACTTCCGTCTTGACATCACACCCAATACACTATCATTCTCAATAAACCCAGAAGAGGCGTACACAGAACCTGTTAAAGTTCCGGACGACCAAAAGCAAAGCGTATTGATTGTTGCAAGTATTAGCGATGCAAGTCTCAGGTTAAGACCAAATACACCTACCCTAAATCGGATTCCCATAGACATATAGTCATACTACCAATGGGATTCCGAGGGGTCTATCCAGAGCGAAGCTGTTTCCGTACCATCGGCAAACACAACCTCCTATCACACTTGTATAAGTATCCAATACTTAAATATATAAGAACTATACTGTTACGCTTCCATAACACGCACAAGTGTAATACTAGTCTATTCCGCATTATCGATGTCCAGTCTCGATAATACTACGACTAGGGATATTTAATGATTAAACCTTCGTGGATTAATATTGTCTCATATTTTATTAATCTGGTACTAATCATATGGACTTTTATCATTTATATATCTTGGTAATCTAATTACAAATGATAAAAGAGCAATTTCCTTTGTCACATAGTTTATTTGTATAACAACACCATGTTCTGTATAAATAGTGATGCTATGGGTCATAATTCTCCAACACAAACCATCCCCAAAAAGAAGCTGCAAGTAAGGGAGCTTAGAGTTTAAGCTCCAAGTAAGAGAGCTTAGAGAGTGAAATGAGAGATTTTTTGAAACAAAGTTTGTAATCTTTATAAATTCTAGTCAAGTAATAATATAGAGAAAATTTTCCTCATCAACACTATTCACTGGTCAGAGATTCATAATAAGTGATATCAGTACCTTTGGTTTTACGTTGGGGATCCCGGAGGTGAAGAACGAAACTCGGTGCGAAAAATTTGGGTTTCAGGAAAGTTCTCAAAAATCAATTTTGAGCATATCATCAGCTTTTTCAAGTCGAGACGAGCACATTAGTATTTTCCGATGAGCAAACGAAGCAACAGAGATGACGCACGCACCACACGCGTCGCCACGCGCCGCATGCACTCCAGAGGTTGAAGATGACACACGTGTCAGCCACGTCAGCAGTTCCAGTACAATCATCAGACACGTAAACAACACGTCAACAGTTCTGGTACAGTCATCAGACATGTCAGTGCCATGTCAGCAATTCCGTCAGAGTCAACTAACAAGTAGACGACATGCCATCAGATCAGGTACAGTCATCAGTCACGTCAGCATTTCTGGTAAAATCATTTGCCAGCGTATCCAGTCAGTCAGCTGCCTCTTCAGATTTTCTGGTTCAATCAGCTGCCACGTCTGTAATTTCGGTCCAATCAGCAGCCAGGTGACAGGAACGTCAGCATACATTGTAAATTTTATTGAACACTGCAAAGATCTATTTGATATGATCGAAGTGAAAAGAGTGAGACCAGATTCTGTCAAAGAGAGTGACTGGAATAAACTCAACAACGGAACTCTAGGTCAGATTAGACAGTGGATCGGCCACAGTGTCTTCCACCACGTAGCACAAGGCACAGATGCTTACGAAATATGGATGAAACTGGAAGGCATGTACCAGGCCAAGACAGCTCGAAATAAAGCCCTGTTAATGAGGCGTTTGGTGAATTTGAAGCTACAGAGTGGAACTTCTGTTGCAGAACACACCAATGAGTTCCAGAGCATGGTGAATCAGTTGTCCACACTAGACATGCAGCTGGAAGATGAAGTACAAGCCCTCCTACTACTTAGTTCTCTTCCTGATAGTTAAGAGACATTGGTGGTTACTTTCAGTAATTCCGCTCCATGAGGCAAACTTACCATGCCTATGGTAAAAGAAGCCTTGTCAAATGAAGAGTCAATGAGAAAAGAAATTGGCTCAGAACAGACATAAGTTTTCATCACAGAGACTCGAGGAAGAGAAAGAGGGAGAGACAGAAGCACAACCAGAGGTAGATCCTCATATAGAAGGATGCCTACATATAAGTGCTACCATTATGGTATAGAAGGCCACTTAAAGAAGAATTATCGAAAACTACAACGAGAGCATGACCAAGACAATCACCAGCCGAAGAATAACGAATGAGAGACACTAATAGTTGTCCAAGGAGATGTAGTGATATGCTTCATGCATGAAGAGACATGCCTTCACACCGCAACCCAAGATATTGAGTGGGTGGTAGATACTGCAGTATTCTACCACGTCACTCCTCATAAAGATTTTTTCACAATATACAAAGCAGAAGACTTTGGTTCAGTGAAGATGGGAAATATTAGTTCCTCTAGGATAGTAAGAACTAATGATATTCAATTGTGGACAAATGTCGAGTGTACATTAACTTTGAAAGATGTCCTGAATGTTCCAGAACTTTGGCTGAATGTACTCTCGGGGATAGCCCTTGACGAATAGGATTAGGAAAATCACTTCAAAAATGGCACATAGAGAATGACAAAAGGTGATATGGTTGTAGCCCAATGACATATTTGCGAAACACTATACAAGATTCATGCGAAGATTTGTGCAGATAGACTCAATGTAGCTAAAAAAAAAATGTTTCTCAAAATCTATGACACCAGAGACTCGGTCACATGAGTGAGAGATGGTTATCTACCTTGACCAAGAATGAGCTTATCAAGGATGCTGCACTATGTCCTTGCAATCATTGTTTGTTTGGAAAGCCACACAGAGTCTCGTTTAATTTCTCTTCAAAGAGAATATCAGAGTTGCTCAGTCTGGTGCACTCTGATGTTTGTAGTCCCTTGGAGGTTGATTCACTAGGCAGTAACAAGTATTTTCTGACTTTCATTGATGATGCTACTCGAAAAGTGTGGGTGTATTTCCTCAAGATGAAAGATCAGGTCATGGATCAGTTCAAGATATTTCATGCCATGGTAAAGCGTGAAACAGGGAAAAAACTGAAATGCCTCTGCATAGACGATGAAGGTGAGTACAATTCTAGCAAGTTCGATGCCTACTGCAGGAGACACGACATTCAACATGAGAGAATTATTCCACACACCCCACAAAATAATGGTGTAGCCGAAAGAATGAACCGCACCATTGTAGAAAAAAGTCATAAGCATGATCAGTATGACTAAACTGCCAAAGCCATTCTGGGGAGAAGCTATTCGTGCCGCCTGCTACCTGATCAATAGATCACCATATGTACCATTTAATTTTGAGATTCCGAAGAAAGTATGATCTACTAATAATCTCTTATACTCTCATATTAGATTATTCAGCTGTTTAGTCGTTGTACATGTATCCAATGAGCTCAGGCAGAAGCTCAATGGAAGGAAAACTCCATGTATATTCCTAGGCTATGGAGATGAAGAATTTGGATACACACTATGAGATCCGAGGGAAAATATGGTCATCAAAAGCCAGAATGTAGAGTTTCTTGAAGACCGGATAATTAAAGACATTGAAAAGCCCAAGATGTCTTCCAATTTTAGTGCCGACATAAATCCAGACCCAGCACCAGCATCATTTGCCACTTATAGGGTGCACGATATTTCAGAAGCAGGAACTAGAGAAAGCAAATGAAGGTGTCGAGCAGAAGAAGACACAACCTGCTCCATCGGAGATTACAGAAGAGAGTATTGAGAAGGGGGAGCTGCAACCCGCTCCACTAGAAGCTACAAGATCATCCACAGATTTAGATGATGACAGACCTCATAAAATAAGTGGACCTCAAACAAGAAGATCTGAGCGAGGCAGGATGCCATCAACTAGATATCCTGGATCCGAATATATTATGCTTACTGATGAGGGGGAGCTAGAAAATTTTCCACAAAGCAAGAAGGCACTGAGGAATAAATGGGTGAAGAAACATGGCATCGAAACAATACTGTGTAGAGACATAGGATAAGAGTACCGTGCACAGACGCAGTGAAGTGTGTTGTGCAGAGACGCATTAAAGTGTGTTGTGCATAGACACAATGAAGTGTGTTATGCAGAGATATAGTGAAGTGTGCTGTGCAGAGACATAGCAGAAGAGTACTGTGCAGAGACACAGTGAAGTGTGTTGTGCAGAGACACAGCCGACATATCAACAAAAGTAGTCACTCGGGACAAGCTAGAGTTGTGCAGAGATATAGCCGGGATAGCTGTCAGATGACAATCGTTTCAGATGTAGCTGGAGGGGAAAATTGAAGTGTCCAACTTGCATCAACTTGCCAATAATTTCAAAGATTGTTGCCACCATTGTCAAAAAGGAGATCACCACCTTTTGATAATGGTACAAACCACCAAAATAGCTTTAGGTGCATTAATTGAGTGGTTGTAATAGTGAGCTTGAGTTTCACTATAAATTGGCAGCTTAAAGCATCCCAAATAAGAAGCTCCAAGTAAAAGAGCTTAAAGTATAAGCTCCAAGTAAGAGAGCTTAGAGAGTGTAGTTAGTGCGTGAGGTTTTTTATACAAATTTTATAATACTTGTAAATTTTATTCAAGTAGTAATAGATAGTATTTATTTTTCCTCATAAAACATTATTAAGTGATCATAGAATCACAACACATAAAATATATAAGTTATTACAACTTCAAAAGGAAACAAAGGACCTGTCATAATCGTATTACAACTTCAAAGAAAACAACGACCTACCAAAACAATTAAGTGGGCAATTATTCATCAAATTACAGAGCTTATTGACAAATATTAAAGCAACCAAATGGATTGTATGCTAAGGCGACAAACAGCCGTGATCTGTAAGGAAATTTTAACCGGCCGCTGTAAACTTGTAAGAGGAATAAGAAAGAGTACCTAATTCCCAGCTACTATGAATGAGCTCTCCCTTTACATTTTCGCCAGCAGCACCCATGGCTACATGCAATGGGTAAAAATGGTCCGGCCAAGGATGAGCCCTTTTTGCATGTGGTGCCTTCTCTTCATAGTGATTCAGATCCTCGTATCTGCTGATAGAATACTTCAGTTAAGCTCAAAAACTAGCACAGATCATACCCAATTCATAAGTAGGGTGAAAATTCTGATTGGGATACCGAATAAAAATTCGAGACGGGATTCATGATGAAAAAATAGTCTCGAATCTCGAATTTTAATTTAAAAAGTTTTGAATCCTAATTAGAATCCCGAACTATTCGATCTGATAATTTAGATGATTGTTTATTCTTATTCAAAAAAACTGTTCAGGATTCATAATGAATTTTCTATTCTAAATCATAATGGGAAGTGTCGGGACCAAATTCCATTGGAATGTGATGTCCCGATTGCGATCCCTAATATAAGGCTTCGCCTAAAGATAGTGATGTAATTAATATAAAAGCATTAATTACCTTCCTTGAAGAAGAGCATCTTTAAGCCAGTTATCAAACTCCAAAGCCCATGAAGCAACAGAATGGCTATCAAAATTCAGATCCCTGAGGTTGTGGGTAGCACTTCCGGAGCCAATTATAAGGACACCTTCGTCCTTGAGAGGGGCTAGAGCCTTGCCCATGTTGTAATGATGAGTCCCATCTCTTTTTGACTGAACAGAAAGCTGACACACGGGGATATTAGCTTCTGGGTACATTAGCATGAGTGGAACCCACGCCCCATGATCAAGCCCACGTTTTTTGTCTTCATTAACATGATTGAACCCAGACTCTGTTAGCAGTTGCTTCACTCTCTTTGCCAATTCTGGAGCTCCTGGTGCCGGATACTTTAGCTGGTGGTAATAATAAATGTCAATGAAATATACATCGTTAGCTTGAAAGGCTAGGGTTATTGTCTACGCCGATTCAAACTTTTAACGCCGCTAATTAAAAACCGAACATGAAATTTTTGTATCATTATTCTCCTTATGGACGAATATATTATCAGATAAAAGCTAGGATCGAAATAACAAAATTTGACCCATAACATTAAATTCAGTTTTTTTTTTTATTATTTTTTTTTTTGCCCGAACGAATTCAAAACAATTCGATTTATACATCATCCCTTCAAAAGAGCGGAATTATAATTTCTAGTTACTTAGGATTTCTATTTGAAAGCATCATTAAGAAAAGTTTCTTTTTCCCAAACAAAATATATATATATATATATATATATATATATATTATATATATATATATATATATATAGATAAATAATAAATAAATAAATCAATGAAAAGGAAATACCTTGTACATTTGTTCAGGGAAGTTATAGAAATCATAGATGACGTCGTTTTGGTGAACAACATTGACAGTGGGAACGTCGGTCTCCCAGTGACCAGATATCACAAGAATTGAATTGGGTTTTTGTGTAAGCTCTTGTTCTTTCCAAGCCTTCAAGAAATGCCTTGCAGGCAACGAATCGTCGATGCTCAACGTCGGCGATCCATGCGATATGAAGAACGTGTTCTTGATATTACTCATAAGTTTTAGAAACAAAGGATTGATCTTTTGAGAAGAGAGATACGAGAGCTTGAATCAATAAGCAATAGAAACTTGATGGGTCTCTTCAAAGCTTTTGAAACTAATTTCTAATTCTTGTTATGTGATATATGTTATTAATATATGAGTTAGGTATTTTCCTAGGGGTGTAGAGATTGGATGGCCCCGGGGGTGTGGCTTGGTGGTGAAGGGTCCAGAATCTCACCTTGAGGTTTTGGGTTCGAATCCAGGGGGTGCAACTTCTTGGAAGAGCCTGGGGCAGTCGGGGGTTTTACCTGCGCCGCGGCCCAGAATGGGTGGTTGGTGGCGGGGTTTCCAACGATTTCAAAAAAAAAAAAAAAAAAGAGAAAAAAAAAGTAGAGATTGGATGATAATTTTCGGAGATTGAAACTTTCCCATATAAAAATATAATTTGGATCCATTACCCCTTCTTCCTTTTTTATTTTTTTCTTTTTTTTTTTTTTTATTTCTAGCTTTATATAATTCAATTAAAATTCAATTGCCTCTTAATTCTTATCTAATAATTATCAATCGTAATTTATAAAAAATTCAGTATAAAATTCAGCTCAATATCGAATCTCGATTTATAAAAATCACTATATGATAGTTACAATATCACATTATTTCTTAGCATCAAAACTTTAAAAAACACACACAAGGAAAAATAGGTCATTTGACTTGATTTCTATAATTATAATTTTATAAATACAAAATAAACATTTAGATATATAATATTTTTTAAAAAATAACAATAAAAAATCTTTTTAGTTAACAAAAATTTATGGTATTATTATCTTTGTTATTACACTAGGATAGAATTTTTAAGTGAGTAATAAAATTTTAATTATATGTTTTAGAGTTATATCAATTACGATGATGTCCCCAAGGGGTGTGACTTGGTGGTGTAGAGTTCAAGATCTCACCTTGAGGTCATGGGTTCGAATTCAGGGAGTGCATTTTTTGTAAGAATCAATGATTTGGAGGGGGTTTCCAACGATTCTAAAAAAAAATAATATGGTGATGATGTCCCCAGTGGACGTGGCTTGGTTAGTAGTGTAAGACTCATGATCTCACCTTGAGATCCTAGGTTCGAATCCAGAAAGTGTATTTCTTATAAGAGTCTGGAACAACGGGAATTTTACCCGCTCCCATTAAGTCCGGAAAAGGTGATTTGACAATTGGATTTTCAATGAGCCCAAAAAAAAAAAAAATACGATGATGATGATTATTTTGTTTGAAATGTTAGCAATTGTAGTGACTGTTAGTGGTATGTTTTTTATGTTGTGTTTGTTGTAAATGCACTGTTTATAAGAAACGGATATGTATTAAGTTCTCAATAATTTTATATATATATATATATATATTAAGGGTCTAAGATTACGTAGGGGCAAATTCGTAAAAGTGTTAAAAATGATAAGTTGGGAATAATATAGTATTATAGAAATATTAATAGGTGTCGGGTTAATAATTTATTGAGGGAGGAAAATGTCAATCTTCTATTTTTTTTTAATAGAAAAGATAAAGATTGTGAGTTGGCATTACAACTAAACATTTGTTCTATGATTAACTTTACAGCATGTTTTAATCACATGACAGGGACGTCAATTTGAGTATTAGGTGGTAATAAGTAGGGGTGATAATTTGAATCAAGATTCGTTTATTCGTTCGATTCGATTCACTTTAAAGTGAATACGAGTTTGAAAAAATGGATTTGTTTATTAAATGGATCAACTTTATTCGATTCGTTTATTAAACGAATCGAATACGAATTTAAGCTCATGAATTCATTTATTCGTTTTATTATTTTCTTTTACTAGTTATTGTTATTTTTTTAATTAAGATTCGAGAAATTATGGCTAATTACCATAGAGAAATAATATAAACGAATCGAATATGAATCATGATATTATGATTCGTTTAATAAACGAATCGAATACGAATCCACCACATTTAGATTCGATTCGTTTAGGATTCGATACAAATTTGATTCGTTGATTCGTTTTGCCACCCCTAATAATAAGGTGTCATTTAGCAACAAAAACACACGATCATTGCTACTCCGTTTAATCAAAACGACTTTTTTTAGAGTTTAGTTGGAATTTAATATTTCAAAAATTATTTCAATTAGGTAGATCCGGCCACGGTTCCGATTCGGAACTAAAACCGAATCAGAACCGAACCGATAGGAACCAGCTAATTCCAATTTCAGAACCAGAATCAGATTTGTTCAGTTCGGTTAGGTGGGTTCGACCCTATCCGAACTGAACAGAACCAGACGGTTCGAACATGAACCGTTGGTACCGTCTGGTTCCACGATTCCAACCAGAACTGTACAGTTCCGGTTAGAAGCCCAACGGTTACTAGCAAGTGGGCCAGCCCAATGGCGAGCAACGGTTCCCTGCTGCTTTAATATTTTTTCTGTAAAATTAAAATATTAAATGTATATGTAATTACTAGATTACCCTTAATGACATTAATAAAACGTCCCCAAGGGGCGTGGTTTGGTAGTGTATGGTTCATGATCTGACCTTCAGGTCCTGGGTTCAAATTCAATGAGTGCATTTCTTGTAAGGGTTTGGGACAGTCGAGGGTTTTACCTGCTCCGCTTAAACCCGGAAATGGTGGTTGGCGGTGAGGTTTCCAACGATTTAAAAAAAAACATAAATAAAACGGCTAGTTGATGAACACTAAAAAGTGCACATTTATTAAAAGAAAAATTAATCATTTTACACTTATAGTTTAATTAATTCCCTTAATTTAGCACATTTGTTAAATAATAATTATATTTATGTTTATTGTGATTTTTATTTTTTATGTAGGTGAAATAATATTTTGGATGCATATCTAGAAAAATAGACTTGACATTTGGATTTTGGAGGCCTGAAAACTTAATAGGGCATTCTAACAGTGTACAACTTCAGAAATTCCAACCCTGCGTAATGTTCGTATGTTGGCCATAAAGTTTTACTCCGATATCGGATTGAGGCGATTTTAGTTCTAGATGAAAGAAGACTCAAATAAACTTTGTTGTTTATAAGATTTTCTAATTCTAAAGTTTTCAAGGCTGAAATTGATGTAATGATTAAAAACACAAACAAACAAGAAAAGACAAAAAAATAAAAAATTTTCTTCTACCTTTCCACCGAAAGGTGGAGGATTTTGCCAAAAGCATGCAAAGAAATTTGCATGCTTTGACAAACAAATAAAGACAAAAACAAAAACAAAAACAAAACAAAAACAAAGGAAAAGTGAGTGTTTTCTTTCAAATTGTAAGTGAGAGATGCCGAGCACCTTATAAGCTTAACAAAATTTCCATAGGTATCTCTGAGATTTTGTGGGATGAGTTATTGTGTGTATTTTTTTCTTTTGTAATTTATTTTTTTGTTATTAATAAAATTATGAGTGTTTTTATTTATATCTTGTTCTGCTAATTTTTATCATATTGGGATAAAGGATGAAGATAACAGGTATGAAAATATATGTGATTTTTATTTATATTATATTTTATAAATTGTGATAATTTTCCAAATAAAATTTATACTCTTTCCAGTTTATTTAGGACTCTTGACTAGCTGTAGATAGTCTCCGATTGACACAGATAATACTTGAATCCCATAAATGAAAGAGAGTAGACTATTAAAGATCTGGATTAATTATAGACAATACGGTACCGCCTATATGGTCGGTTTTATATATTTGGCATAATTGAGTACCTTGACAGGACTTGTTATAGACAAATATTATCACCGCCTTTATGACTGATTTTATATGTTTTGGCATATTTAGTACCTTGGTAAGACTAATTATCGACAGGACGAATTACATATGTTGGCATAATTAATACATGATAATTATGAAATAAATTGATTGGTAAATAATTATAATTTATATTTTATAAAAAGTAAAAATTATTTTATATTTTAAATAACAAGAGTGGATCATCTAACCTTAGTATTTTATTTTATTAGTTAAATTATTATTTATGATATTAAATCTATTCCTTGTGGATCGACCCCGGACTTACCGGGTTATTTTATTACTTCGACACTCTTATACTTGGGAGTAAAGAACCATTTTTTAAGCTTGTCAAGTTTTTGGCGCCGCTGTCGGGGAATAAAATTTAATAGATAGAGTAATAATTTAATATTATTGTATTTTTTCCATTTTTATGTTGTTTTGTGTGTTTTAATATATATATATATATATATATATTGTTTTGTGTATTTTATTTAAAAAAAAAAAACCAGAGGAAGATGTGAGCCACAATCACAACTACATTTCAATTTACTATTTTGATTTTTAGCTATAATTTTTTTAGTAGCAGTGTTGTAGATTCAATTGTCAATACCACACGAATCAGGTGAAGTCTTCTAAACTCTGCTTCTTCTTATTCAGACATTAGGGAACATGTCTCAATTTAGTTGGGGGGAAGTGTGACCGGCGTAAACACACACGTATAACCCAAGCTACGCATCGTTCAAGTAGTATAAAAAGTATCGATCCCACGAGGACTTAATACCTAAGCTATTAATTTATGAGGTCAAATGATTACTAGTATCTAACAGGTTGATTGATTGATTTGAAATGGTGACGATTCTAAATTTAAAAGCAAGTAATAAAACTGTTCGAAAGTAGGTTTTACGAAAATTCATATTAAAAACTATCTAGGGTTGTGATTTCTTCCAATATTTAAATTTAAAGTGAAGTGGTTATCCCATAGCTGGGTAATATATTGATTTATTAACCTGGAACACTAATTATGTAAAAGCCTCTTCCGATGGTCAATTACAAATACATAGTATAATCCAATGAACCATTGTCTATGTCAACCAAATACCTAGATTCATTAAGTTAAGTTCCAATTTGCCTAACCTCCGCCCGACAGATAATTTCTATCCTGTAAGGAAATCTATTAAAGGGTTATTTGTCCTCAAGGAAGATCGTGTGGGCTATTGAGTCTAAGGTCTTAAACTTAAAATCTCTATGTCTAGTTCATTTAAGTTACCTAGTCAATTTTATTAGTGGCCAGTTAATAACAAAGCATTAAGATTAAGACTCAATAAATAAATCTTTATATTACCCAACTATAATCTAACCCCTTATAACTGGTGATATTAAAAGTCATCCACAACCCAGATAACTAATTTGTTACAACACATAACTAGGGTTAGTAAAATAAAGACATAAAGTTAAAATGCCAAAAGTAAAATGCGGTAAGTAGAAATTGAAAAGTAAAATAAAATAAAATGAAATGCTAAGGTAAAAGGAATTAACTTCTACTATTTATTATTTTAGATATCTCCAATTAAATAATATATAAACTTGTGATAATTACCAACCAGCCATATAGGCGGTAACCTGATTAAGTCAAATTAAGTACAACCAGCCATTAAGGCGGTAAAAGTTTTGTCCATAATCCAGCCATAAAGGCGGAACCAAAATAAACCAGCCATAAAGGCGGAACCAAAATAAAATTACCAACCGACCAATCTCGCGGTATCCTTGATTAGTCAGGTTTAAACCAGATTAAAATGAATTACCAACCGACCAATATGGCGGTATAATTTTTAAGTCAAATTTTAAATAGTGAATATATTATTTTTAAGGGAGATTAATCTAAATAGCAATAGTAAAAGAATTACCTTTCACCTTAGTTGGGGAAGTTACCTCCTCATGGTGAATAGTAAAAACCGTAAAAATAAAGAAAGTAAATTACTATTATTACAAAAGTAATCAAAATTAATTACAAAACTTAAATTAAAAGAAACTAGAGAGAGAACTCTCTATTTACATCAAAGAAATGAGATATAATGGTACAACTGAAACTGAAACGTCGAGCTGAATTTATAGGCATCAGTGGGGTCTTGGCGTCGCGACGACAAGCCAGCATCGCTACTCTGGAACAGTTAGGCGTGGCATGCTCTGGTGATGACACGTGGCAATTCGGATAAGAAGATAAGGCGATATGTGGCGAGGCGGCTGAGTGCTCAATTATTATGCTGACGTGGCATGACGTGGCGAAAGGGAGTGTCGGCACCGTAGGATTGCGACACGTGGCAAGACGTGATTGGTTGATGATGACGTGGCGGTGAGGTGGCAATTTGACTCGGTCAACTGATGATGTGGACGCTGATGTGGAGTGACACGTGGCACACGTGGCAATGGTGATTGTCGGCACCGTAGGATAATGACACGTGGCACGGTGCACGTTAGCATATCGGCTTTGATGGTGACACGTGGCACGTCGCACGTTAGCAAAGTCAAACTTCTCAAATTCAGACCCGTTGACCCGGCGCACGTTAGCAGCTCTGGTGCATGTTAGGCGTCGTGACGCCAAGGGCTTGCGCGTCGCGATGCGCCCAAATTTCCAAAATGCCATTTTTTTCCAATTTTCACTGTTTTGCTCCAAATCACCTCCATAATGTCCTGAAACTTTAGTTATCTACAAAATAACACAAAACACATCAAAATATTCACAAAAATCAAGAAACTATACAAAATATTAGGTTAAATGAGTGGGAAATAGTGATAGATTTACCACTCATCAAAGTGATAGTTGACTAGATTGTAACATCCCATCAAATGTCAGGATTCTACCGGCAGGAGACAGGAAAACCCATCTCCATAAGCCTCTACTGCTACCAAAATTTCGGCATGACCTCTGCTAAAAATCATGAAACCTGGATCAAAGTCCAGCACCTCGAGGTGACCTGAAATTAAATTCAAAAGCAACCCTCTCAACTCATGCAAATAGGCCTCCGGCCTGACAATTCTCAACTAAATACAAATAAACCTCCGGCCTGACATTAGATAAATAACTACAAACAACTACGGGCTCAACACTATTTAAAATTATACATATGATACAAATAAATGAAAGTAAAAATATGGGAGCCCATTTACACATCACAGAACCATATAACGACTCAAGACCCACTCGACTTCTTCGGGGTGATTCGCTGTCTTCAAGACGCCTCTAGTAATCTTCTAGCTCTTTAAGTCCAATGCGAACCTGCAAAAATAGCAAACTGTTGGGGTGTGAGCTATAAGACTCAGTAAGTAACTCATGTCTTATCTAAATACATCAAGTAACAATAAGAACTTAAAAAGAAAATGGATATATGTAAATATACACAAACTTATAAATCTCATATTTATATGATGACCCCTTACATGTATAATACCTTGATAACTCACTCACTGCACTGAATGCAACATTGTAATAAACTTATCTTCTCAAATCCACACTAAACTATACATCTATGGAATTCTAGCATCTCTCATATACAAAACTGGAAATCCTCAACCACATACATGCATACTCTTTTTCTCGCACTGTAGCTATACCTTACATATTAACAACATCAAATTTCTCCTAACCGGAATTAACTTATTATCTACCAACCACCCAAACCCGGGGCTAAGGCCATCCCAAACCCGCGGTGGTTTAGTCAGCTTAAACTATGGCTAGTTACTTCATATGGGTCACGTGAGCTAAAAACGCAAGCATTAGCTAACTGTGAGTTGTAGAACGTTTACTGAAACACTGAGCTAAAACCTCAAACCTCTATACGGCGTAAGCTATCGACACTGGATTCAATCCATTGGAATCTTCACAAACTACAATTTGAATGTAGTAAACATTCAACACTCAGCCCTTACATTAATATCACGAATCGACCATGCATCTCAACATACAATTTATACATACTTTTAACATACTACCATCTTACTCATCGAATCTGAACTAGACATAACTGAACTTTCATGTCAAAGAATAATATCTCCACCAAATAAGGCTCAAGCTCTCAGTGATATATATATTGTCAAGACTCTAATAAATAATAAAGACTAATGTTTTTCAAAGTATTACTTGTATTAGGTGGAGAAAAGAAATCAATAAAAGAGTCATGCAATTTTTTTTTTTACATTTTCTTCTTCCCAAAAAAGAAAAGAAAAACAAAAGAAGCACCATCACCACTTTAATTTTTTTTCCCTTTTCGTTTCTTCAAAATAAATCTCCAAATTGCATTCTCTGTCCACCCAAAATTTCACAATATCAATTTTGATATTTTTCCTTCCAAAATGCAATTTACAATTTCAGTCAAGTTCATTTTTTTTTGTTAAATACAAAAATATTTTTTTCATGAATAAAAAAAGAAGTGAAAAAAAAGAAGGAAAAAATCAATGAGTTTTTTTTTTAAAAATTATTATGTCACAATATCGACATACCAGATATAACGTCACAGATTAGTATATCAAATATTGTGCTACAGTTTCGACATATCAAAATATTATGCCACAATTTTAGCATACTACTACACCATTACACGACCGCCAAATTTTGGCTTTACCAAAATATTGCATCGCAATTTTAGACCAAACAAATATGCGTCGTAATTTAGCATACCAAACAAACATGCGCCATAGTTTCAGCGTAACAAATAACATGTATCACAATATTGATGTATCGATTATTCAATACTACCAAACTTTACCTCCGGTCCTTACACAATTTGTGGAGGATATTAAAAAACTTTAGGATTTCAAAATAAACTATCTATTCAAAATTTACATGAGGATAGACTTATATAAATTTTGTATAGATATATGTGATCATCTCTTTCTATTTAGTTTTTATTATAAATAGACAATATTAACATTATGTTAGTGAAAGAAAATCGCGCCCTAGGTCAAACGAATTTATCAGGACGATGAAGAAAAGAGCAAACGAAGGACGACAAATGAATTAGGACGATTATCATACGAACAAACCGCCTGGTATCGTCCCCACGATCTAGCGGTTGACTGCAACTCCCCACAATCTGACGGTTGACTGCAACTCCCCACAATCTGACGGTTGACAACAGCTCCCCACATTCTGGCAGTTGTTATCACACACAACTCAGCAGTTGAATGCGTGATCCAGCGGTTACAGGCTATCACACACAACTCAGCAGTTGAACGCATGATCCAGCGGTTACGGACAAGCATGAAACGTGGGAAATGAGACAAAACCACTCAAACGGTTGACAAGGCTCTCCATTATAAAAGGCCCAAGTGTTGGAAGAAGAAATGACAACAAAAACAACAACGAAGACTCATAATGAGTATTTTAATTTTAATTTCATAGCTTTGTAATTCGTAGATTGTAATTTGTGTGCTTGTGCCCCTTGGAGGCTTATTCACTGAATCAAACACCCCTTGCTGGGACTTTATCTCAGAGATTTGGACCTTACACGCTCATTGAGGAATAATTGTGCAAACAGTTTTTGGCGACCACAGTGGGTAAATTGGTGTAAGAAGTGGAGATGCCTCTGAAAAGAAACACTCAGACTGGCTCGAGTATAAAAGAAGGGGGACTGGAGCAAACCAACCAGCCCCATGTTCCAGCTGTAGTAGGCCATTTCGAGGGTTTAGCAGAAGCAAGCCGATATGACAGTATGCGAGAATTCAGCCCCAACGCGATTCGCGCCTTGTTCGGTGAGTTCACCCAGGATGTTGTCGAACAGGTTAGGCTTCAAAACGCTCACATCATAGATAAGTTCACTTCGGCTAGTAATTTGCATTATGAAAATATGGCCAAACACATGAGCTCATTGAATGAGTTGATGGCCAAATATGTGAACGGGGGGACAGCCCCTCCATGGACTACACCTCCTCCTGCACCAAGCAGTCAGGAGGCTGGTCCAAGCAATGGTCCTCTACAAGGGGTTACTGCCTCTACGATACCCCAAGGGGGAGTAAGTCCTGGAGGCAATGGCCCACACTTAGGGCCAAACATAGTACAACATGAAGTAGTGTTGCCCCAAGGTTCACAAGGGCAAGGTCACAACTATGTCCCATTTGTGAGAGGACCACAACCACCACCTGTAGCGATGCCATTCAATGGCAATGACATGTTGAGAGAACAGATGACCGAGATTCTTCAGAATCAATTCGGTTTAGGAGTGAGGCCGATTCTACTACGACCGAGATATCAAAAGCCATATCAAAATTGGATTGATATAGCGTATCTGTGGCCTAGGAATACAAAATACCAGAATTTGTCTGTTTACAGGGTCTGGGGAAGTTTCTACAACATAACACATAAGGCGATTTACCCTTTAGTGTGGGGAGACGAATGATTTCCATAGTTGAGATTATTTCACTGCTCGTTGTCAGGAGTAGCTTTTTCCTGGTATGTCAACCTGCCACCCAATTCGGTGGAAAATTGGTACCAAATGGAACAGTTGTTCCATGCACAATTCTATACGGCCGAATATGAAGTGGCCTTGGCCGATTTGGCAAATTTGAGGCACCTACCAGGAGAATGGGCCGAAACGTTCTTACAAAGGTTCAAAGCGGCTCGAGGCCGATGCTACGTGCCTTTACCAGAAAAGGAGTTTGTGAGAATCGCTCAAAGCTGTCTTAGTTTCGATCTAAAAAGGAAATTTCAAGATCGAGAATTCTGGGACCTCCCCCAACTCACCACTAGTGTGGTTCGATATGAACAGTTATTGAGGGAGGAAGAACAAATGAAGAATTCTAGCAAGTGAACCTATTACAGGAATACTAACTATGAAATAGGCGAAATGGACATCGAATCGGCTGACTTATGTTTAGCCGAATTAGTTAAAGGGATGCCATACGTCTACAAGATGTGGGCTGAACCCCAGGCCAAAGTAGAGAATGACAAAAAAGTAGAAATTTCTCGTTTGACATCTCGAAAGTCTATGCCATATTCGATCAATTATATAAAGATAAGCAAATTAGGTTGAGTGACCTCCACAAATTGCCAAGCCCCAAACAAATCGGTGAAAAAAAGTACTGTAAGTGGCATAATACATGGTCTTATTCAACTAACAATTGCCTTATTTTTCGGAATATTTTGCAAGACGCCATAGAATCTGGACGAATAACGTTCGAGAAAAATATGGCAGTGGATGACAACTCCTTTCCAAAGCCGTTGGAATTGAATATGATCAACTCTGACCTCACCAAGATGAATTTGCCAAAATTCAAGCTGGTTTTAAATGAGGATCAGGACGATCATCGTCCAAGTGCTATTGAAAGGATCGAAACGTCCCAAGAAAGGAAGGTTCCGCAAAATTTGTGTGCACGTTGCCAAAACAGTATAAAGTGGATGAAAGAACTGGAAGATACATGTGAGAGACCAGTAAAGAAGGAGCCAATAGCATGTAGCCGAGAACCTTCGCACCCAGGTTTTATGGAGAACATTAAAACTTCATCCAAAATATAAGGACGTTTAGGCCGAAAATTAATCGGCCCAACGTATGGCATTCGTACCGTCGGCCATATTCATACCATCAGCCAGGGAAGAACTATCCTGCTGTAGATGAAATGACAAGGACACAATTGAGACGACACCAAAACAATTATGGCCGTATGATGCGACAGTAAGGTGAAGTGATAGTTACCACTGACCATAGTCTTCCAATCAATACCAATGCGAGGAAAAAGCAGGATGCGAGGGTTAAGGATAGTGATGGCAAAGAAGAAATCGATACAAGCTGTAAAGATCGTACCAAATTCGACTGACAAAAAGGAGATGAGACAGATGGCGAAGAACCCCCTATTGTTATTCAGTTTGGCAGCATGCCTCTGGTTGTGGCTAATCATTACCTATTGTCCGAAAAGTTCAAAGGGGGCAATAATGAGACCTCTGGGAGGAGTGAAGATGTCTACAACGGCGACGAGACAGAATTCGCAACACTCGCGATAATTGACAGAGAGGCCTCGGACGAGGAACTGACCGATATAGAGGAAGAAATATATATATCAGAACCGAAGCACGAAGAAGGGGGACAACATAAAATTGGCTTCTCAGAGAGTTGTACGAAGCCAGGAATCCCGCAGTAGGAACATTAGGAGAGGACTTGGGGCGATCTCCATGCCTCGTGCTGTACGGAAAGCCCAAAATAAAACGGGTCGTGACCAGAGGAGAAAAACATAGGATGTTAACTAGTAATGCTTCCCGTGATATACCGATCACGTTGCCAGCTTCCGGATGGAACGAGTAGGATGAGCCACCTCAAGTAAATACAAGTGGTGATCAAACGATGGAAGTAGGAATGTCAGAGAAGGTGACATTTCCAAAACCACCACGACAAATGACAAAGCATCTCCGACCGCTTTATGTGAAAGCAAAGGCAAACAGAATACCCATTACTAAGGTGTTAATCGACAATGGAGCAGCCATCAAAGCCATCCCAGTTAGGATGCTGGGACGATTAGCAAAGTCGGCGGACGATCTCATCCCTTCGGAAGTGGTGCTTACAAGTTTCAATGGAGGGGCAACGACAGCCAAATGAGTTGTCCCACTAGACTTACATGTGGGAAGCACTACTAAGACAATAGTATTTTTCGTTATAGACAGACCAATCACGTATAACATGCTATTGGGACGAGATTGGATCCACGACAGCCGATGCATTCCATCGTCCCTTCATCAATATCTATTTTTTGGAATCAGAAAGATGAAGTAGAAGTAGTGCACGCCGATAATAAGCCCTTCGCAGTAGAGACAAATTCGGCCGAATATTTCATATATGAAGGAAATTACGGGCCATCTAGAATACTGAATGAAGTAGGGGATTCGGCCATAGTGGCCAAAAATGACGAGCCGTACACCGCAGATCTGTTAAATGACTTATTCGTATAAAAAAGGCCAACTATAGTGGCCTTCGCAGGGCTAACACATGGCCATGAAACCATAAATTCAAATGGAGAAGAGCGAACAGAGTAAAGAACAAGTCGCACTTGCGGCCACTAGGGCCAGCTTAATGGCCTATGTAACGTAACAAGAAATTGAAGCTGAAGCTCAGGCCGTGATTTCGGCCTTGAGGGAGAAATTATTAACACATCAGACATAAGATAGAATAAGAGAGGCATGCAGAGTGGATTGCTTAATGGAAGGAAGTGACAGGACGAACGACCAAAGGAGGAAGAAGAATACGCTCTGAATGGGTGACATAAGGCAAACATTACAAGGATGCAGGACATTTTGGATGAGGTAGACTAGGGAAGTGAGGACGACAGACGCATCACCTACATCAGCAAGGAGCTAGAGGCCCAGGTACGCGAAAACTAATCCATCTTTATAAAAATACAAAGATTATTTTGCTTGGGACTATGATGAAATACTTGGTTTAGATAAAACTTTAGTAGAACATATGTTGACAATTATGACAAATCACAGGCCATATAAGCAACCCCTAGAGGTTTGCACCCAATGTTATGCCTGACATTAAAAAAGACGAAATTCATTAGAACGACCAGATATGTAGAATGATTGTCAAATTTCGTCTATGTCATGAAGAAGAATGGAAAGTTAAGAATATGTATATATTTTAGGAATTTAAACTTGGCAACACCAAAAGACCAATACCTTATGCCTACAGTAGATTCCTTAGTGGACTCCACAGCAAGACATCAAGTGTATTCTTTTATGGATGGGTACGCATGATATAACCAAATCTACATCGCCGAAGATGATATCCATAAAACGGCTTTCGGATGCCCGAGGTCTTTAGGATGTTATGAGTGGGTGGTAATGCCATTCGACCTAAAAAACGCCGGGGCCACTTACCAACGAGCCATGAATCTAATTTTCCATGACATGATCAATAATTTTGTAGAGGTTTATATAGACGACATAGTGGTAAAGTCTATGACCGTGGGCGAGCATTTTTAACCACTGACAATGGCTTTTGAACGAATGAGGAAATTCAAATTAAAGTTAATCCTGCCAAATGCGCTTTCCGGGTTTGTGCAGGGAATTTCTTGGGCTTTCTAGTCCACCATCGGGGAATTGAGATTGATGCCAATAAATCTCGGGTAATTACTGAAGCCAAACCACCCCAGAACAAAAAAGTGTTCCAAAGATTCCTAGGGCAAGTCAATTTCTTAAGAAGGTTCATTTCTAATTGTGCAGGAAAAACTAAAGTTTTCTCGTCCCTGTTAAGGCTAAAGGAAAAGGACGAATTCGTCTGGACCGAAGAACATCAAAAAGCTTTCGAGAGCCTGAAGAATTATTTATCACAGCCGCCGGTGATGGTACCCCCTGTGCCAGGACGGCCAATGAAGCTGTACATATCCGCTGAAGAGCAATCCATAGTTGGAATGATCACACAAAACAACAATACAGATGTCGAAAGAGCCATTTTTTATATCAGCAGACAATTGTTGAAATATGAATGTAATTATTCTCCAATGGAGAAGTTGTGTTTGGCTTTGTATTTCACATGTACTAAATTACGCGCCTACCATAGGTCAACCACTGTGTATTTAATTACAAAAATCAATATAGTAAAGTACATGTTTTCTCGTCCCATTTTGCATCAAAGAGCTGGGTTTTGGTCTCTATCATTGTCAGAATTTGACATACGACATGAACCCCAAAAGGCCGTAAAAAATCAGGTCCTTGCGGATTTCTTAGCCGATCACCCGTGTTTAAGCACCACTAAAGAAATGGGAATGGAAATAGACGGGTGCAGTTTAAAGCCATGGACGATGTATTTCGATGGATCTAGCACATCAAAAGGAGCAGGAATGGGAATAGTCTTGGTCAGTCTACTGAGAGAGCCATTCCGTTTCATAATCAAGTTGGACGAATGTTGCACCAACAATCAGGCCGAATATGAGGCTTTGATATTTGGGTTTGAAATGCTCCTTGATATGAGAATAAAATATGTGTCCGTCAAGGGAGATTCGCAACTAGTGATCCAACAAGTGACAGGGGCATTCAAGTGTCAAAGTCTGTCGGTCAGGGCGCTGTCAGAAATAGCTAAAGAGCTGCTAGGCCAATTTGACTTCATAGAACTGGAGCACGTCCTAAGGGCGAAGAATGAGATGGCTAATGAATTGGCCCAAGCAGCCTCAGGGTATAAACAGACAAGCATAGATTTCATATATAGGATAGAAGAGACCAAACTAGCCCTGGTAAGGTGGAAGAACGTAATGAACGTCATGGCCACTGAAATCCAAAGTCAAAATGAGGACGATCGGAGAAAAGAGATCAGAGAATTCTCAAAGCAACTTGAAAATGGGAAAGACCTGAAGCTAAAACTAAAAGCCTTGAACTATGTAGTATCGGGAGATGTATTATACAAAAAATGCCAAGATGGTTTGTTATTAAAATATGTAGGGCCATCGGAATCCAAGACTATTATGGCCGAAATACATTAAGGGGTCTGTAGGGGCTCACCAGGCCGGGATAAAGATGAGATGGTTGATCATAAGGAGCGGATATTATTGGCTAAAAATGGGAGAATCATGCGTACTGTATGCTAAGAGATGTGTTGCTTGTCAGAAGCATGGGCCCATTCAAAGAGCAACAACGACCGAAATGGTCTCTGTTATTAAGCCATGGCCATTTATGGGATGGGCGATTGATTTAATAGGGAAAATCTATCCCTCATCTAGCAAAAGATACACTTTTATCATCGTCGCCACAGATTTCTTCACCAAGTGGGTGGAAGCAATTCCGGTAATAGAGATTTCTCAAGAACAAATCATTAAGTTAATAAAAGAGCATATTATCCATCGATTCGGAATCCCCCAGACATTGATGGTGGATCACGGTACCTCTCTGAACGGCGAAAAGGTTTAAAGCTTCCTGACCAAATACAGGGTCCAGTTAGTAAACACTACACCATACTACCCCCAGTCAAATGGTCAGGCAGAGTCATCCAACAAAACCCTCAAATGGTTGATCCGAAATATGATAACGGACAATGCCAGATAATGGGACGAATGCTTAAGTCAAGCTCTATGAGCTTATAGGACGTCACCCCGAACGGGTACCTCGGTCACGCCATTCCAACTAGTGTATGGTCAAGAGGTCGTACTACCAGTTGAAGTCAATGTTAAATCTACTATGGTGGCGTTACAAAAAGAATTGACAAGGGAAGATTACAATGAAGTGATGATCTAAAATTTATTAGAATTGGACGACGACAAGTGCGATGTCATCAATCATTTGGAAGCACAAAAGGCAAAGATGGCCAAAGGATATAATCGGAAAGTCCTGGCCAAATCGTTTAGAGAAGGGGAGTTAGTATGGAAAACTATACTGCCACTAGGTGCCAAGAATCCTGCATATGGCAAGTGGTCGCCTAATTGAGAAGGCCTATTCAAGGTAGAAAATGTGTTGCCAAACGGGGCCTATCATTTGAAAAATTTGAATGGAGAAATACATGTCAGAGCGATAAACGGCAAGTACTTGAAAAAGTATGTGCCTTCATTATGGGAACATGAAAATGTGACGTTCTTTGAATGAAAAATAAGGATGAAACAAAATAAATAAAAATAAATAAATATTATAATTTCATTATCGTAAGACGGACACAATGTCCCAAAATTACAAGTAAAAGACGAATATAACGTCCTAACAGTACATGAATATATAATTATCTACTAGTCGAAGGCCGCCGAAGTTCCTCAGGTGAGTCCCTCATGAGTGAGAACATTTCCTCAATTGATGCCATTCCTTCTACATCTCCAAGTCTGCCGTCACTAGATCGGCCAAGCCCCCGCTCAAAATCAACTTGAGCCAAATCTTTGAACTTTTCAATTAAAGCGGTCACCTCAGCTACCTGAGAGGCGATGGTCTTTTTCTTGGCCTCTCTCCTCATGCGACTTGGCACTGGATCTCCTGTAATTGTCGTTCAAAATCCAACAATATCGACTCCTCAATAACCATTTCATTCGTAGCTTCCTTAATAGTTTGGGGGAAATTATCAAGGGAATCTCGAAGTCTTTCTTTCTTGGTCATGGAAGAACGAAGCCCAACCTTTTTATTGTGTAGGTTCCGATAGCGAAGAATAAGGGCCGGGATCTCATTTTACAAATCTTGAAGAGAGAGCCGGCTTTCCACTGGAATGGGAAAAACAGAAGACCCAGCAGTCGGTCTAGCTCGAAGGATATTTTTTCCAACTCAAGCATGTTCTCTGGCATGGAAGCTTGACCGATCTCCATTGTAGTAAGGGAGGCATATTGAGTGACAACCTCCCTGAAGAGCTTACAAGTCTGTAGTAGCTCGGGCCGAAGATGAGGAAGGCTGGGACGGAGTAGAGGCTAACCGGTTGTGAACGTTCAAAATTTCCTGGACCGATTGCAAGAACGGATCAAACACATGTGTATAAAAAAGGGATGAATTGTACTTTAGACCGACGGAGTATCAGGGGCTCGTCGGAGTCAGAACTGTGAGTTGGAGAAGGTTATTTTCGTTTAACTTGTTTGGAGCCTGTTTTCCTCGGCCCACCTTTCTCAACAGCCTTCTTTGACCCAGCCATTTCAGAAGATTTTGAAGAAAAGGGAACATTATAAAAAACTAGAGCAGAAGGCAAAGAAAAAAACCTCTCACGGCCGGACAGCCAGAAGCGATTGAAAATAGTATCTACAGATGTGCAAGGAGAGAATAAAGCACAAGAGAAGGAAGATAGTAAAGAACGAGCTTCAGATAGGCATTGATCAATGTCTGAAAGCGAATAACTTGAAACGTTCTGATGGAACGAATGAAATCGGAAGGTTGTGAGACGAAAAAATAATTGAGAGGCGAGCGGACAAATGAGGACACAACTTGAACTGAGACCAAATGGCGAACATCCGCGAATTAGGAGAATATATTCCACTCCAGTCTAGCCATTGGCTCCTGTCAAAATTCGTGAATCAGATCGCGAGGGCATAAAACTTGCGCTATATATGCGATTGACTGAGTCGTCCCCATCTAAATCGGGAAGCTCATGAACAAAATAGGGGATGTCGCTCAAAGAGAAAGGAAAGAAAGACGGAACTCGAGAAAAGTGTAAAAATATTCAAAAACGGAGCGAGGAAGGAGAGATGTTGGCCCTAGTTGGGAGAATAAGATACCGGCGCAAGAATATGAGCGAGTGGACTCAATTGAGCCGAAGACTAGAAAATAAGCTCTGAGCCAAAGCTGGACAAGCCACAGAGGGCCGGAAGCGGCGAGGGGCCAGACCGAAGTTGTTTCTGGAGAACAGCCAGACCCCGATAAATAGCGGCCAACAAAAAGGAACATAAATCCAAATGACGGCCGTTGGCGATGTCCGACGAAATGGGTAGATAACCCGCCACGGGTTTTTGACTGGGCGCGCAAATTATATATTTGCAGAGCTAATAATGAATAAAAGAAGTTTGTTCCAGGACCGAGATCGGACCAGCCGATTCGGAGAACACATGGAAGAAAGCAGAATAGGAAGAGAATGATGAATTGTCCATAGAAGGAGAGGGAAAGCGAAAAGTAGTGCAAGCCGAAATGGTCGCTCCCAAAGTGGCTAACCCAGTCAAAGCACTGATGTCACGAAGGGTGATGGTGAAAGGACCAGAGGGAAATAGAAAGATGTTATAATCAGAAGACCAAAAGAGAAATGATGTGAGGAATAAATTTCGGTCTAAATGGGGTAATGCCAATGAAAGCTCAATGAGGGAGAGCAAACTGTTTTCTTCAAGAAAGGCATGGGTGTCTGCGTGTAGCCTCATGCGCTGAAACCAAGTTTCGAAGGTAGAATCATTTTTGGGCCAAGTACGGATATGATTAGACTGGGAAAGAGAATAAACATTCAAAGGCTCTGAAAAAAGGAGGTTGGAAATGGAAGGAAACAACTGAGCTAAAGGGGCCGTGGCAATGGCTGTGTCATTAACAAAGATGGGACCTAGGGAGCACAATCCATGGTTTTCATCGAGGGTGTGGTTGCCAAAGACGCCCACAGAAGAATCACCTAACACAGCAGCTTGATAATCACCAAAGGTTGAAGTGGCCTTTTTCGAAACGGAAGAAGACGACGCCATTAGTAAGGAAAATTGAAGGTAAGAAGATGGAAAGTTTTGCAGAAAAGGAGGTAGAAAGTAAAGTGATGACGAGAATAAACCAAGCCCTTATATAGCAAAGGTGAAAAGTTCGCCCTAAGACATGTGTAACAGTCCAATTCGGGAGGAGACGAAAAAGTGGGAAAAAGGGCAATATTTGACATGATTTGACATTGAAATGACGCGAAAAACAGCACATTAATTGGCGCCATGATAACCTTTCGATAAGACGTGTTGGGAAGGTCGCACATTTATTGAGGAAATGATGGATTCACATAAGGAAATATAAAGTACGGTCCTGTTAGGTTCTCTAAGAACAAAATCCAAGATCATTAAGCATAAAAACATGTGAATACTCAAAGAATTAGCGGAAATACTTACAATGATCGGAATGTATGTAGGTGTATAGTTCAAAACTTTTCTTTTGAGAAGTTGCTCTAAGCTCTCCTTTGCATGAATGATGAGCTCCAAGCTTTGAATCTTGAATTCCAAACTCATGGGAGTAGTTTCCCTATCACCTTAGAAGACTCTTTTAGTGCTAGCTAAGGAAGAAATTTGTAACAAAAACTTCCCTTTGGTCCTATGTAACTCACGGCAATTGTGAGAAAATAGAGAGGGAGAGTCACGCCCAAGGCCATGAAAGAGAGAGTGAAAATTGTGCTAAGTGAAAATGATTTCAAAAATCAAAGACATATATCAAAACCTTAGTTAGTAAAATGTCTTTCACCTTATCAAGTTTGTGTAAGAAACAAGTTATCTCCAACAACTTACATCAACCAAAAAGTTAGATAAAGTTGACTAGGTGATGTGACTTGTGTGGGCCCCACTTTAATTCAAAATCCGAGTGGGCCCGCAAACACATTCCGGGCTCGGGTTCGTTAATTCCGAATTAACGAATTCTCCGTTGCAACTTAATTAAATCAAATTAATTAAATAATTATGCATAGCAAAATTACTATTAAAGTTGCTCGCGAATTAATTCTAAATTAATTCGTTCGCCCGAATTAAAATCCAATTTTAATTCCATTATGAAATCTAATTTCATTTAATATATCGAATATATTATTTTAATCGATTAATTTCAAATTAATCGTTCTCTCTTTTTTATTGAATTTTATCCCAGATAAATTTCGCCGTAATTAATCCTAAATTAATTTTCTCTCTCTTTTAATTAATCCCAAATTAATTATGTTCGAGTCATACGCCATCGGTGAATCTTCGGGAAGCGACCCATGAGATCCCTGGATATGTTGGTAGTAAATCCGGTTATCGGACTATCGGAATACGTGCGTACCCCGTACCATATTTTTACCGATTTAATAGACATGGTTGGCTTCTAGCAAAGCATTGTGCCTACCCAATTCTCCAGAAATATTCTTTTAAGGAATATGTAATCTTTGTCAGGCGTAGTATACGTAGTATTGCGTATTACGATCCAGTATCGATATCACATGCTAGGCCTAGGGCTGGAATTATGTCTGCCCCGTACAAAGCATATATCAGATCTCTGGTAAATAATCTCTATAATCGGATAATCATGACCTAGTCATATTATCCCGATGACTGCAGTACTAAAGAGCACTAGTTCCGTATCCTACGTGATCATCATCTCCATATGACTAGAGTGATACTTCCATCTTGACATCACACCCAATACACTACGATTCTCAGTATACCCAGAAGAGGTGTACACAGAACCTGTTAAAGCCCCGGACGACCAAAACCAAAGTATACTGATTGTCGCAAGTCTTAGCGATGCAAGTCTTAGTTTAAGACCAAATACATCTACCCTGATTCGGATTCCCATAGACACATAGTCATACTACCAATGGGATTTCGAGGGTTCTATCCAGAGCGAAACTGTTCCCGTACCATCGGTAAACACAACCTCCTATCACACTTGCATAAGTATCCAATACTTAAATATATGAGAACTATGCCGTTATGCTCCCACAACGCGCACAAGTGCAATACTAGTCTATTCTGCATTATCAATGTCCAGTCTCGATAATACTATGACTAGGGATATTTAATGATTAAACCTTAGTGGATTAATATTGCCTCATATCTTATTATCTGGTACCAATCATATGGACTTTTATCATTTATATATCTTGGTAATCTAATTACAAATGATAAAAGAGCAATTTCCTTTGTCACATAGTTTATTTGTACAACAACACTATGTTCTGTACAAATAGTGATGCTATGGGTCATAATTGTCCAACGATCTCCCACTTGGCCTATAGCCAATCACTCAAGTGTCGTACACCTGAACTATGTATGGGTCGCTCAAACTTCTGCTGAGAAACTGTTTTCGTCAGCGGATTTGCAAGGTTATCATCTGATGCTATTTATTCGATCATCACATCGCCACGATGTATGATCCGACGAATCAGATGAAATAGTTGAAGTATATACTTGGATCGTTGATGAGACCATTAATTCTTTAGCCTGTGCTGTGGCCTAGCTCAGCTGCTAACAGAACTATACCTAATCCAATTAGGATTATATAGATCCAAAATTGCTTCTTTTGCTGCCTCAGCTGCAGCAATGTTCCGCTTTTGTTATTTATTCGGCAATAATATCTTGCTTGGAAGATTTCCAGCTCACTGTTCCGTTATTCAAACTATATAGTACCCTTATTACGACTTATAGTCGTTTTTGTCAGTTAGGAAACTTGCAACGATGAACCCAGTCACTTCAAGTTCTCCTTCTCCATAGCTTAAGAAAGCATCCTTAGTTCATCTAAGTTACTTAAGGATGTTCTTAACATCAATCCAGTGACCATCACCTGGTTCGGCCCGATTGTGACTCTAAATGCTCAAAGCATATGAGACACCAGGTCACGTACATTTCAAAATGTACGAGTTCTCGGAGAGTGCCAACAACTTTTAGGTCTAACTCTAGTAGATCCTTATTCCTAGAATAAAGGTTGCCTCTCCCAAGTAGTTCACGGAGAATTTTCATGAAAGCCAAGCTTTCACCGATTATTTAATATGGGAATATCATTTCCAAGAAATAATATGTCATCAACGTATATGACAATTATTGTCAGTGCACTCCCACTAACATTCTTATATACACAAGAATAATATTTGTTTTGAATAAAATCATATACCATTATGATCTTATCAAAACGTTGGTTCCAAGAACGCAATGTTTGCTTCAATCCATAAATGAATCGATTTAACTTGCAAACCTTGTTTTCTTGTTTCGGCACGACAAAATCGTCAGGATGTTGTAAACATCCTCCAGAAGTTTCCGTTAAGGAAAGCAATTTTTGACGTCCATGTGCTATATTTCATAAATGAAATATGCAGCATTAGAAAGCATTATCCAAATGGATTTAATCATGGCAACATGTGAAAAAGTTTCATCGTAGTCGACACTATGTCGTTAACGATACCATTTCTGTATAAGCCTAGCTGTATACATTTGTATATTGCCATCCATGTATGTCTTCCTTGAAGACTCATTTAGTACCATAGGCACAATGCCTTCTGGTACATCAACTAGTGTCCAACTTAGTTGGTATACATGGAATTCATTTCGGACTTCATGGTACTTTGCCATAAAAGGAGTCGATACCTTGTATCACTTCCTCATACGTAGCCGGTTCGTCTTCTCAATAAGATTGACATCTACATGAGGTGAGATCAGAAACCCATACCTCCCAAGTTGTTTTTTGTCTCTCCAACCTACGTGGTTCTTGTGTATTCGAAGATTATTGGTACAGTTTCATTCCTGATGAACTGTTGGTGTTCCGTGAGGACTCGGTGCCTGGAACAGTATTACTCCGATTTTCACCGAGTTTTACTTTCTCTCCCCACTTACCACTGCATATATGTATTCCTCTTAGGAAAACCGCATGGAGAGCAACAATTACATTGTTCTCTGTGAGTTGTATAAGTACTATACTTTGGTTTCCCTATGAAAACCACAAATTAGGCACTTATCCGATTTGGGTTCTAGTTTGGTATCATCAAACATATGCCCAGCATTCCCAAATCTTCGGGAATGAGAAAACCGGTTTCTTTCCTGTTCATATCTAATATGAAGTCTGTCTAACAGATTTTTTTGGAACCTTATTCAAAATAAGTATTGCACTGTTTAATGCGTATCCTAGAAGGAAATGGGTAGCTCAGAGTGACTAATCCTTACCTTACTTACTATGTCCGACAAAGTTCAGTTTCTTAGTTCGGACACACCGTCAAATTGAGGTGTTTCGGGAGGAGTCCACTATGAAAGAATACCATACTCTTTCAAATAGTCGAGAAACTTATTGCTTAAGTATTTTCATCACGGTCCAATCGTGATGTCTTAATACTCTTGCCGGTCTGTTTTTATACTTTGTGTCGAAACTCTTTGAATTACTCAAAAGTTTCTGACTTGTGTTTCATAAGATACACATAACCGTAACACAATGTCACATCGGTAAAGGTTACGAAGTATTTATATTCATCTCTAGCCTAGCTAGACATGGGCCCACTTACGTTACATGAACAAAGGCTAACAGATCGGTGGCACTTGCACTTTAACCAAGTAAAAGGTGTTTTACGCAATTTGCCTAATAAACTAGATTCGTAGACATCATTTGAATTAGATTCAAATCTATCTTAGTATCCACTCTTCGAAAGTGTGATATACGAGTCTTATTAATATGTCCCAGACAACAATGCCACTTTTAAGTCTCAAAAGATTTATTCAGTTTGAGCTTTTGTTTGTCATGTTATATGTTGAGATTAATTTATATTCTAAATATAAATCTGTTATTCACATCTAATATGCTTATCTCAATATCATCTTTATAAATAAAACACTTAGTGTTCTAGAATATAAAGGTATACCCGCAACGGGTTAAACTAGATACAGAGATCATGTTCCTAGTCAAACTAGATACATTATAACAGTTTCCCAATTCAAGTACTTGCCCAAAGGGCATTTCCAAAACTTAGGTTCCCACAGTCAAAACAACGACTCTCGTCCCATTTCCGACTCATAGGTCGATATCAACTGAAGCCAGTTTCCTTCTAATCATCAGATCCCGCACATCGGTACATATATTTATGTACCACATCCAGTATCTAAAATATAATTTTAAAACTAGCAGTGGACATGTTTATAACAAACATACCTGAAGCCGGAGCCTTGCCCGTCTTCACTTCCTTAATGTCTGCCTTATCCACACGACAGTCACGCTTCCAGTGACCCCGTTTGCCACAGTTTAGGTAGACATCTTGGGATATGTCATTTATCTTCCAAGAAGACTGTGATGATTTTTCCTTTGCCCCTTTTCACATCCCTAGATGCCTTTGGCCAAGCCTAGACCTTTTGGACGCATGAGTAAGATGCGCCTTGCGTTTCTTGCCCTTTTGTAAGCTCTGGTTCTGTCTCCTCTAGCATAGCCATTAACTCTCCAATTTCAATATCATACTATAAGGATCTAATCCTTAGTTCTGACGAAGAAATAAAGGAGTCATTGCGGCAAGCATAACAGATTAAGCACTAAAGTTATCATCACCATGAGTCTTCCAAAGTTCATGCTCCACTATTTGCTCAACTCCGGGCTCAGGCCCGAGATGTCACTCTATCAAATAAAGTAATTTCTCGGTTCCCAGGACGATCCTGAGGTTCTATTCCCGATTTGAAAAATTGAAGCCGCTTAAAGACATTTTCACCCAGGATTATGTTTTAAACGTTAATCTTTCAGTTTTCTTGATTCCAATAGTCCAACTATCCAGTCAACGATTTCGGGTATAATCGAATATAATGATTACTATAGTCTAACTATATAATCAACTACTATTTGATTGGTTAAATTCAAATATATTTGATTACTATAATCCAATTATATAATCAACTATAAATGAAGTAGTTTGAATACAGTCCAACTGTTGAATTAAAACAACAATTGAATATTAGTCCAACTAATATATTTATATTTAAATGACGAAAAAATGAAATGAGCGCGTATTGGCAAGTATCTTAATGATATTACAAATTTAATACTTGCCTCCCACTATTTTTCGGCGAGCCTCTAACCCTCTGTGGAGTACTCGGGAAACCTAGTTTCCTAGTGGGCTAGGATCCCGTTAAATAACTCACAATCTTGACTTTGGCCAACAAATTGTATGATACTTAACTAGGTAGATCTCTAAGATCAATTGGATCTCATCCAATTCCTAGATCCAGTAGGTAACTTCCAAGTCCTAAACATATATCCAATTTATGTAAATATATCCAATATATTTCCTAACTTTTTTCCTCTAAATCAACTAAGCTTTGGCTTTGGCTCAACAAGCTTAATGATTCTAGTTAAGCGTGACCCATTGACAGTGGGAAAGCTTCGTAATCGAGGCCGATGAACAAGAAGTGACCTTGACTTTGGCCAACAAATCACAACTTGCCCAAGGCGTATGATATTGAATAAAGCCTTCATGATTCAAACACATCCGCGATGGACAAAGGTCTTGACTTTGGCCAACAAACCAGTGCCAATCTTGGATCTTGAGAGAAAATCACTCAATGGAAGGAAAAACGTTTAATATTTGATTGAGGGTTTTTCGCGTAATTGGCAACCAATTTATTACCTTTAATTAGGTCTCATCATACACTTTTAAGCATGCATTATAAAAGCATAATAAGGCGCGATAAATAAATTAATAATGATATGCGGATGGATATCTCAAA